>SMGT01005180.1:5859-27390 GCA_004794575.1 Lanistes nyassanus
AGATCTTCCAGAAAACTGCAAGGTTTTCAGTGGTGACCCTATGAGATTAGCATATTTTACGTGATACTGTATTTTGATTGGCTCCAGTTATTCTGCGCGTTTTCATGCTCCCAAACGGTGCAATTTGACCCGGACACGGAAAAAAACAAAAGGCCGGCGCATGCGTACTGGCAATGTTTTGACAGTGTGCTGTCCTGCGAGTAGTCGAGCATGAAAAAGCGCAGAATAACTGGAGCCAATCAAAATACAGTATCACGTAAAATATGCTAATCTCGTAGGGTCACCACTGAAAACCTTGCAGTTTCCTGGAAGATTTTTACTGCCTATACCCCACCCCACCCCTCCCCCAACCCCCACCTATCCCCTACTCCTACCCCTCACCCTAACCCTTCCCCTTCCCCTAAATCCCCCTCCTCTCGGAACATCCCCCTCTCCCTCCCTTCCCCCCGCCCTTTGAAAGACCTTCGAAATATAGCTTGCCATTTGATTGGCTCCGCTTGTTACACATCCTAAACAGAGCTCGTCATTTGATTGGCTCCAGTTGTTCTGCGCGTTTACATGGTGGTGCCCTCATGTACTAGGGGTCATATGATGTCTAAATCCCATAATATTTGGTTGTTCGAGAACATTCTAGAAGGTTTTTTTCTACTGATTCAGCAAGTTTTGTGCCTACGCAGTACTTTTTTTTCCTTTAAGTCGCAGTGAAATGCAGGAAGACCTCGTCACTTTTGACAGTTCGACCTGTCGCTGACCTGCGGGCTGAAATTCCTGTTTCCTGTCTTTCTTTTTAAAACTAAACTGTACTGGCCGATCCTGACAGGTAGGGCGGCACTAATGGAATCGGGTTAACAAAAAATCATTTTTGGGGGTTAATTTCGGACCTAAAATTCGCCATAAAGTTTTTGACCTTTACAACTGTCTGTAACCAATATTCACAGGAAAAAAAACCAAACCACTCACTCACTCACCCAGCTGTATATGCTACACACGCCTTAATAAATCAATACGATAGTGATACTGGAAAGATATAATGATTATACTTTTCATCACTCTAAGCAAGAAACGTGACAAAAAGAATTATGAAAGCTATTATATACAGACAGATAATGTTCGACAGTGCACAAGCTTCAGCCGCGCATTTGATGCAGATTATCTAAATGAAGATCAATCCTCTCTCTCGCTTCTAAGAGGAGAGAAACCAAACATAATCTAATGGGAATATGAGCTTTCACTGCAAGATGTGCGAAAAGGACAAGAGATGATAGTGGTAGTACAGAAGCAAGAAGACGCATTTTTCGGAGTTTCTGCGATGAGATTGCATGATATTGCGTCATCAGTGGTACAGTACTAGCTTTCTTGTTACTGTCCGTAACAACACAGTACACGACATCTTCCTCTCTCCCATTCGTACCGCGTCCGTGGTCTAGTGGTTAAGGTGTCAGGCGGGAGGTCGGTTGTTCGCATCCCGGCCTAGTCATAAAAATAAAGAGTAGCTTCCCTTTGTCATTTTACTGAAACAACGCACGTAGACGACTTCTGGTCGCACCGTGGGATAGGTCTTTTGGTTAAGTGCTTGCACCCCTATGATGGGGACATATTATATTCGCATCGTGTAGAAAAATGTCGTTATTAAAGTCATGTAAATAATGCAGAAACTAGGAAGCCCTTTGTCAACACAAGCGAACATCCTTTGTGAAGTTTGTCATTTTACTCAAACCACGCACACAGACGACTTCTGGTCGCACCGCTGGCTATACCCTTTGGATGTGCGTACGTGTTTATGGTAGGGTCATATTTATTCGCAGTGTAGACAAACGTTTTAATTAAAGTTATACAAACGAGGCAGAAACGATCATCATCATTTAGTTAGCAAAACCACATCTGTGGTCTCTCAAAAGCTTATCAAATACTAAGCAGTTCAAGATATAAGACTCACACGGCAGGCCTGCTCACTCCCAGCAACATGTCACCCGCTCTAAACTTCCGGCGGCATTCATAGATCTTTGTTATGAAAGCTTCTGTCAGGCGCCTTCAAAGGTCTGGCAGGGGCTGCCAGGGAGCGCCTGGTCGCTCAGTAACAGTGTTGGCGGTCAACTTGACCGCACAACAGTGGTCGCCGTTGTTCGTACCAGGAGGACGGTATATTGTTGTGTCCACATTGACAAAGCATCGTGCAACGGGAGTTCTAGATTTTTATTTTGATTTTATAAATTGATGTGTATCTGAGGCTGCCAGCTAAACTTAACTCAGTTTTACTAGCCATCAATAAAAGTGCTGAAACATAATGTGTTGTTATTTTTAGCTGATAGATGTTCAGTCCTAAATACATTGTGGTGTCTCTAAACAAACAGGAATTTTAAGTTTGATTTTATTATTGCAATCGCTAATTAGCCTGTTTTGTTTGTTTCAGTGTGGCTTCTTGGAGTGAACTTCACTTGCCCAGCAATATTCAGAGATGGAATGAATGTTGTAAGCTGCAAAATCAACAGTACAGCTGTCAGGGAGGCGGGGTGCTTACCAGAGGCGGTGACGTTTGATCGCACCTTAAACTCTACCTCATTCACACACTGTTTCGTAAGAGAAGTCTTTAATCGGTCAGTCTGCAATCCTTCTTCAAATGAAAGCACCTGCTGGTGTAACCGGTGTGATGGGGACATTTTTACATACCAGTTTGATTACAAAGCTGACCAAACCAAGGATGCTGGTGCACAGCTGGAATGCAATATCTGTTCCTTCGGGGATCACCCGCTGGATGTTACCCACAGCGAGGGATGCAGGAACATGAGATTTAGTTAGTAAAGCTTAATGTTAACACTGTCGTAGGTAGTACCTCTAAGCGCGATTACTCCTTATTGTCCCTCAGTGACCAAACGCAAAGAGTAGAGAGTATGACCAAAGTACATAGATGAAACCAAAGCAACACTATGGTACAACTGCAGTTTCACAAATGAGGGACATTTACACATGTAAACCCCATTACATTCACAGTTGACGTTTATATTTGACTCAGACGGGGAGATTAAACAAGCCAGGGCTGCTCTGTGCTAAAAAAAAAAATCAAGGGAGACCATCACCCTTAAGTCTACATTTATGAGGGGGATTTCTTATTTTATATGGGTCCACAAGAAGTTTGTGCATGTATAAATGGGCTGCAAAAGCTCCTGAGGAACAACCCTTTTTCTAACCATCATCTTCAGGCAGCACAAACAAAGAAAAGGCTAAAAAGCAAGAAAGAAAAGGAATACAAGGGATACAAATCCTGCCATTGCCATAACTCGTCCGCCTTCAAACCTAACCCTCCACCTCAGTTTAGACTGGATCTACTTAACTCTGTGCTTTAAAATGTGATAAGTATTATGTTAACATTATTTAGCAAAACTGAAAGAAAGGCAGAAGAAAGGATGGTAAGAACTTATTAAGAAAAGTTGAAAAAAAGGAAAGAATAGAGGAGGAACAGAAAAAGAAAGGAAAGATTAAAAATAGATTTCTGTGGAAACAACTGAAGATAGTAATAAGAACTGCAAGCTCTAAACAGAACGAGGTGTTCTCCAAAATAAAAATGTCAATACATACAAAACCATTTAAAAAATATAAAGCCATTTTCTCAAGGTTATAACAATAACAAAACTGGCGCAAGCTACAATACGCAAAATCAGCATTATCAGGTATCTCCCTTTCTTTAGGATAAAACACAGTTAAATACCTGTAGAGTAAAATAAGGTCATAATACCCGAATTGATAGCGATTCAAAGACCTAGGATTGTATTCTTTGTGGACGGTGTTGACAAAGGTTTGATAGCAGGGTGAGGCTGAGTCTGACACTTCTCTCAAGGGAGAAAGATTGTTGATAGAACAGTTTGAGATAAATGTTCTTAACTTAGTTGATAATTGCCCTCCACGGAAAGCTTCTGAAGTGCTACAACGTCAGCATACAAACTATGGCTGGAACATACCTGAAGTAATCAGACTAGCTTCGATCTCCCGTGGTTAGGTTTCCACTTTGTTGTGGTATTTTCAACCAGAGTACAGTATGTGGGGAGTAAAGCAGGAATAGTGATGATATAGTCGACATAGGCATCTCAGTTTCTATATTTAACTTAACACCTCTGATAGTCCTGCAAGCGAATGGTTTAAAATCTGGAATTACTTTTGAGTTCTCCATACAGAGTATTTCCCCGAACGATAAAGGTCTGAACTGAGAGTTAAGTTTCAATCTGTAGATTCATTAGATAACTAAAGTCATATTGTGTGAAGAAACCTAATCGTTCTGTAGGACTGTCGGAGACCCATGCTCTATGAAGTAGATGACTGATCCACCTCTGTCAAAATCTTATAGATGGTTCGGTTCCTCAGACGTCACTATGTTGACGTAATATGTTCTTGTGTGCACGTGATTCGTGACGTCGAATCTACGTTAACAAAAGGTCGTCACCACAAGGTGTTTCTTTTTTCAACAGATAGGCTTAAGTCAACGTCACTTGGAGACATCCACAGATATCTCTGAAAGATGTCTTTTTCTTCCCTGTGAATTGTTGTGTGACCTGTGAAGATTGACGCAGAAGTAGCACACTCGTCTCTCTCTTTCTCTCTGTGTGTGATTAGGCATGTGTAAATTCCCTCGTTTATGTTAAAATAAGTAGAGTTCACTGTACCATTCTTATAATTCCACGTGTAGACACAAACTTGTGATGCAGCGTGAAATGAAAATATGGAATTCCTAGCAGAGCTGGAAACATATTTAGACTCCCCCATCGCTGTACCTTTTCACGTCAAAACTTGAAAAGCACGCACAAGTGCGTCTCCTTCATTCATGTATTTCTAAGACGATCGTGCATGACTTTTGTCGGGCCAAATGTTTAATCATCGGTCTTGTAGTAGATTGCCTGCCAAAAATTAAATCATCTTTAGTTATTTCCCTTGAACGAGGGGCTTTCTTGTGTTCTTCTCGAAGTTGTGGACGACGCCGTTCATGTCATCAGGTAAAAGCAACCATCGGTTGGAACCAAATACAGTCTGAAACACAAAAATAAGTAGTTGCACACGTGACCTCCATGAAATGCGCATGTGTAAGTGTGTAGTGAGATTTATTTTCATTCTCATTCACGTTGCTTGGCAAGTTGTATTTAGAGATAACCCATCAGAGAAAGTGTCGTGTGAGCAAACTGGAGTCGCAGCGGCGCTACGGCTTATATCATGTCTCTTTTCATTACTGTCATTAGGATTTTGCTCAGTTCGCTCATACAATCAAAAGAAAAGGCAATTTATCTCCCCATTCACTCCTCTGCTTGTGGCACGTGTAAAACCAACCGTTCTCTGTAGCCAATCAGATGGCAAACTCACATTCAAGCAAAACATGAATTTCATCTTCAGAATGCTCTGGACAGAATGGGCAGTCGAAAGAATGTCTAGTATTCTATCAGCGTACGCCACTTATCCCATTGAATAAAGTGGCAGAACAGGCTGCGTTTGTAGATACTGTTTATGAACCACCAGTTTCTTCGGGTATGTTGCTGTTCCAGAGATATTGAAGCTGATGTTTGTATGTTTAAGTCAAATGTTGAGATAGTACATCCTGACTTTATTGTTAGATACTGAGACATGCTCTTTCTACCATCTCATTATCTCTTGTGAAGTTAAAAATTGAATCTCCGACCTATTAGCCTTGTTATGTGTATGACACAACATTCTTATTGGCAATCGCATCTAGGGATTCATCGACGATTTATCCTGCCACAAAAACGTCACCGTGGTGTGTAGGTAATCAAATTGCGAGCTCTGTACCCAGATTGGTTTCTGGGGGAGAGCGCCTTTAGTTTGGTGTGGAGTTAGGAAACTGGTAGGAGTGGGCGGGGTACGACTTAACCGACTTACGACATCTCGGCATTGATTGGCTAAACAGAATTGTGTCCTATTTCTCGCTCTTTATTCAAAGAAAAAAAACCTAGGGCAGCGCCGCGTCCATATATATATATGTTAATTTTTTTTCATGTTTACGTTGATGATTTGGCAGGTATTTTGACATTTTATTCTTGTTTGTCAGCAGACACCCCAGAGACCCCAGACTTGAAAGATGACTCCAATGTCGGGGTCATTTTTGGTGTTGTCGCTGCAGTCCTTTTAGTGTCTGCGATTTCCATAGGTGTCTTCCTTCTAAGACGTCTTCGTCATAAAAGGTGATTTTTCTACATGTGTGATCATGGGTGGGCATTTTATACAGTTTCTCTTAAATAATGCAGCAAACCAGAGAGTAATTATGTGACATCCCTAGGATGTGAGTGAATGACAGTTATATCTCAAGCAAATAGAACACTATATTGTTCTATATTTTTCATCTTTCTTTCTGTTGCAGATTACCAGTGAGAACAAGTGTTGATCTTGACGAGTGCACTACGTGATGTCATCGTTGTCATCTATAGCTAAAGGGAGAATACTACTCAAAGCCGTTAATGTTAATGTTGATATGTTGATGTTACACCCATCCACCTATCCCCATAAAACGGTCTACGCTACAAGTACGCGATATCATTGTTGACATCTTCAGCTAAAGGGAGAATACTACTCAAAGCCGTTAATAAAAGAAATTGCATTCTTTATTTTTGAAATGTCTACAAAAAGGGTATAAAAAGTACTTTAATTCTGCTGAAGGTACTGTAATATTTTATAGGTTCTTTGAAAAAAATTTTAGGTACTTTATTGTAGCCTTTTTCAAGAGCACGTTATTTTTGAAGCTTCCGTTGTCTCAAAAGCAATGCTAGGGAGATAAGATAAGGCCCTATAAGGGATAGTAAAACGAAATATTCTCTATGCTAATGTTTGCGCTCGTTAAACATCCCTTGTATGGCCTCAACTTCAATAGATTTGAAGGAATTCCTAGAAATGAATGTGTATGTGTTAAATGCGCAAGGGATATTGGAGATGAATACCATTATATTTTGTGCTGTCCTTTTTTCCTGGAACATCGTAAGAAATACATAAGCCCTTTCTTTTATCAGCACCCTAATTCTGTAAAGTTCGATATCCTGTTTAATGTTAAAAACAAGAAAAAACTGACAAATGTAGTGAAATTTATTGCTGTTATAACGAAAGAACTGAGAAATGCCAATAGTTAAGCGAAATATTGTACAGTCATCACTGTATGCTATGTACCATGTCTTGTTTTTTTTCTTATTTTATGTTTATTTATTTGTTTGAATTCTGTTAAGCGAAATATTGTACAGTCATCACTGTATGCTATGTACCATGTCTTGGGTTTTATTCTTATTTTATGTTTATATATTTGTTTGAATTCTGTTCTCCTTCACCCTATCCTACATGTTCCCCTATCCCCTTTGTCTCTCATACCCCATCTGGGGTCCAGAGATAGCAAATAAAGTTTCAAAGTTTCAAACTTCGGGCAATTCCCCCCTCCTCCCCCACACACTTTAATCTGACTGTTGCTTGCACAATATTTATGTTGATATTCCACCCATTCCCCTATCCCCATGAAAAGGTACACGCTGTGGATTTGCTTTGTTGAAATACCTAAGCTTTCAAATACCTGCATGGGCGAACAAAACAATAAATTATGTATTCTAAAAGCAGAAAGTGCACAGGGAATGAAGTGAACGTCGTGTCGCACACTCTGGGATATGAATGTTTTTGGATGAGACAGGAAATAAAAAGAATGCAGTTCCGTATGACAGACAAAGATAATGCCGATGAAAAGAAAACGAATTTGCAAAACTACATAATCAGAAATGAAATAGGTCTCCATATTCTTTCGGTCAATGGAGCCACTATTCCTGACCAGGCTGTGCGACATATTTGCGACTTCACTCAGCTAAGTGCCCGTTTGGGGTCTTTATATGTGTTGTCGAGACGAAACGATTTCCCCGAAACGTCCACTCTGTGCCTATGTCGTACGAAGGTACTTTCCCCAGTCCCTCTATTATTGTCAAATTGCATTCCTCTCATGCAACAATAACTTCCTGAAGCAATTTGCGGCTATTTTGTGGATTGGCAGTTTTCGTAGAAGTTTTTACTAGTGCTCCTTGTGTCGTTGTGCTGTGAGTTGTTTGTTCACTGATGTTTTTCTTTACTTTGAAATGAACCGTGAACGTGTACAGTTTTTAAATACTAATAACACGAAATGTTATTCTCATGGCAGGCAGCTTGTTTACTGACAAAGTGTATGGTACAAAATCATGAGTGCCACCTTCCTGTTGTCTCACAGGTATTTAAGTGGAGAAGGATTTTAAATAATTTATTCGGTTTGCATGATGTCACATTTTCGCATTGACAAGAAGCTGGATCTGCGTCTTATTGGAGGAGTGTGTTTTGCTCTACTATAGGCCTAAAAAATCCAGGTTGTTCATTTCCCTGTGGTGTTCTAGTCTACTTCACACTTTATTATATGCAGCGATGGCTGTGAAAGAGAAAATTTACAGGTGCAATAACCCACCACCCCGTTCTCCATCTATTCCCAACGGGATTTTCTACTTATGTGTTTCACGTTGATGCTGTTATAACAAACAACATCAGGAAAGCGACAACATTGTGGTCTCGGGCAAACGGAATACTTCCAGATTTCTTTTCCCAACAATGAAGAGGATGGAGTAGTGATAACGAAGGCTGAAAGGATGGAAAAAGCTTTTAATTATTCTAAAGTTATGCCTTCGGCAGTTGTTCAAGTGCGCTGTGTAGTGTAGTCATTTTTGTGCATTTTTTAGGGGCGTTTGTAAGATTTTAAAAATAAACAAGTTATGTCTACTTGATCCCGTGTCTTGATGGAAAGAAAGATGAGAAAAAGGGTGACTGCCAGTGTTGAAGTCTGTGAACACTCCACGCGTCACTGCACATAAGTAAAGTGATGTTCTATATATAAAAAAGGTATGCGCCTGCACGCGCGCGATTGTGAGATGGGACAGAGGGAAGCGGGATCTTTAGACGATCTTGTAAAGCCTCGTTGGAGCCAGAATGCTTGTCGTCGCACTGCTTTGTCTGAAGTTTGTTTAGAGAAGTAGGAAGACAAAAGAGAGAGAGAAAAGTAAAGTGAGCAAGAAAAAAATTTACATACAGTAAGCGATGTTTGAATGTTTGTCATGAAATGCCCCAAGACCTGTCTCGTGATTAGCTGCATTATATATATATAACCAACACTGGAAATTGACAGTACTCGCTAGAGTACAATGACCTAATACACACTCCCACTGGCTCGAGACGAACAAAATCTTAGTTGGTGGAGTAAGAAACACCTGTATAATGTCTGCAGAAATGTGAACGGCAAAAAATATCCCTGACAACAAATTGCATTTAGATTTCAAGGCAAACCAAATGTCACTAACAGAAAACATCGTGTAAAAATCCATGTTTAACAAGGTCAGTTATCGATGTCTTTAATGTTTAAATCATTAGTACGAAACACTGAAAATAATATTAACAATACCGATATAGGTCACTTTTGTAAAAAGAGCTTTTTATGTATGTTATGCCATAGAACATCAGTTGCTTAGCGCAGAGCAGGAGATAGAACTAACATTGAGTTACATTGTAGGAATCCACCCTCGAAAATGAAACGTGGGTATTGTCGAAATTATTACAGATCACAGTAATTTTTCATTAATAAAGTGTAGTGATCTTAATGCCAGAACTGGTTTAGTACAGGTTAGCACGACAAACCCTATTTACAGTAAAGACGAAATGACTGAAGAAGCTGGTGATGAGGTATGCACTGATAACACTATCCAGACAGCTTCAGTGGATCTGATAATTCTTTTGGTCGTCAGTTAAAATATCGTATTCTGCATTTCAATAGAAGTAAGTCTACAATTAATTTCTGGACACCTTTCCGAAATGGGGATAGAATTTTGGACTACTTTTCTGTGTCCTGTTCACTGTTACCTTTATGATGATACGTAAAACAAAATCTCTGTGTTTGTGTGTGTGTGTGTGTGCTCTTTAAGAAAACATTCATAGTCTGCAATGTTTTTCAATTTCAAAGGTTCCCTCTCTCTCTCTCTCTCTCTCACACACTGAGCTCTTTCTAAACAAGAAGCTGACATGACAGTAGTCAGACAACAGTAAGTCCGTGGTTTAAATAACTTTAGAATGTAATTTCGAGAGATGATGACACGAAAGATCATTACAAGTCTGTTCAGCAACAATCCTCTATTTTTAAAATATAAAACGACTTTAAAACTTCTAAAAGCTTATTTTTTCATATGATCATGATGGAAGATCTGATATAGCGCGCCAGCTTCCTGCTTAATCACACGCAGACCTATATAAACCGTTTATCGTGAACACAAACGCTTGTAGACGTCAACTGAGCAAAAGGCGACAAGGAAATCTTTCTGACCCCGATATCCTTACGTGTGTTGCCTCCACTGTGATGCATTTGGAATAATGGTTCGTGTAGTAAATACATAGTATGTGCAGAGATCGTATATCTGTATAGTACAGTCACAGGGATGTGTCGACAGCCTTATAACAGGAACATTATTTGGAAAACATTATGGACAACGTCTGCTTTTCTTCTCGTTCTTCGCACGTCACTGGTCACAGGTGAAGTAGTCACGTGATTCATATTACTGAGCTTCGCGTCACTTAAGGAGAATATCTAAATCCATTTCGCAATAAGTTAATACAAGTGTAAATAAAATTAATTATGAAAACAGATCGAAATAATGTTATTTTCAATTTTATAACACCGGTTAAAGAAACGTATATGCTTTTTCTCGTAAGATAGAACGTACAAAACACACCTCAGGTGTTCACATGTTGATGGAAATCCTCATAAAAACCTAAATATAAAATAGCTTCCATTGTTTATCAGCATAGAATAATTTTTATTTTATGGTATTTATTTTATAAAATTGTTGCATGTGAGTGTGCTACATTGAGTTGACTTCGGAGTAAAAAGCGAAGGTTAAAATGTTTTTTGAATCTGTGCGACCGTTTTGTTGAGCTTCATGGCTCTGAAGGAGGATAGGTAACATGATGAACTTATGTGCGTCAGACAAGAGTAACTTGTTTGAAAATTACAAAGAATCATTTCAGGATTTTGGTTTTATCTTTTTCTTTCTCGCTCAGCTATCGACACATATACATGAACCTACACACATACATGCACACACTCCCACGCGCGCGCACGGTCAATCAAAGAGAGAGGTGGGGGGGGGGGAGAAAAAATTCTATGAAATGTTCTCTATTACCTAATGTCAGTTTTGGCATAGCTTCACAAATGTCACCGACCGGCTACATACACCTACACGGAAATGTATTTTAAAGAGAGTGTACACTCAAACCTAACAACCCCTTTATACTGCACTAATACATGGGAAATGACAAGAAAACGTCATAATCCGAGGTAAACTTTCAGTATGACGTTTATTTATATGTTAAAATGCACCAAACAGTGCAAAAAGATAACTCTGTGAAAATGTATCTGGAGAACGTGACATCGGTTATGTCCCCTACCGTATGACATCAATAGGGTATCTTCACTTCTGCTATGTGAGAAAAAGGCGGTGTTCGAGTAGAGAGATCAAAATGGGGAAAATGTGCGGGACAAACACCAGTAAAAAGACGATAACATTTCAGTCACAAATCTTTCCAGGAGCTTAAAAATGTGTCATTTTTTGGCATACTATACATCAAATACTTATAAAAGTGCATTCTCTAAAACCTTTTATTTAGACCTAAAACCGTAGTTTTTGATGGCTGTTCGTGGCTGTTCTTCGCTGTTCGTGCATCTCTACAAACAAGGATACGATGAGATTTCAAACACATACCTTCAAAAGCTCCGCACAGCTGTGATTTTTTCTGGTATATTATGCATCAGAAACTTATAAAAGTATATTTTGATAATAGCTTATCCGTTCTCGCACGTGTCATTATATCCTACAGGTGTAAACCTCTTACCATGCGGTGCTGAAGGTATCAGAGAAATCTTTTATAACCAGTCAACCAGTTTCAACTGCACGGCAGAGGGACAAGTACAGTGGAGGATACATAATGGAAGTAAATATATATTGTTGTCATCATGCGGTAAAGACTGTGTTGAGGCAAACACCTTTGGCGGGCTTTTTACAGCAAGACGTATCGACTCCCACACTAGCACGATGACCGTCAACCCTGTCAACAACACAACGTTATATAAGTGGGTCCAGCTACTGAACAGCAGTCTGGAATGTATCAGTTCAGATGACAGGTCTGCTCGCTGTGGACTCGACTACGTATGTGAGTTTTTAGTATTTCTCAATTCTTGATCAGAAATCTGGTGCGATTAGCCAGAGGAATGCATGATAGGAGAATCTTTTGGCTCCTTCTTTTTCTGCAATAGTTCTGATACCTCCTGTAAGCCGGCTCCGTTTAAACTTGCTTTGAACATTATTGTGGTTCCGCACGGCGCAAAAATATTTATTGATTTATGCAAAGAAGTTACTTGCCAATATTCCGCGTTAGCTCTGAAATCCGACATTTACTTGGGATCTCCGCATTTTCTTTTTATTTACATTGAAATTGTCGCAGTATCCTTTTCGTATCTCAGATTTTTTAAGTTAGGTAAAATGCTGAAATTCAGCACCATATAATTAGGGCTTTTTAATGCATTACTTATAGCTGCAGTACATAAAAAGTATACAATCTTGATTATGAGAAGAATGTTCTATCACGGAACTTCTTCTTCAACAGACCCACCAGAGGGTGTAGTATGCAACACATCTGTTATCGGATGGTCTGTCAGTGTGTCATGTGACATACGCAGCATCTACTCCTCACGCAGAATTTACAAGTGTCAGCTTTATCGACATCGCAACAAGGCAAGTCCTTATAATAATGATCAAAGAAAGATTCCTTTATAACTGCCGTTTAGGCTGCTTGATGGTATGTAGGACTTATAGTGTTCACGCTATTTGTGAAAGGAGTAAGACAAATGTTAATAAATAAGTCTGATACGCCTCTCTGTCAAGAATACAAACTGAATTGTTTTTCTTATCACTCATTCATTTTAATACCAGTTGGATTCTTCACGTCCTCTTTTCAGTTACAACATGTCAGCCTTGAAACTGTGGCCATTGTGACGTCACCGAGCAGTAAAAACATCGCGAAAAACGAAGAGCAGATGTCAGGTGTCTGTCAGTTCAACACGACCCTCCCAGGCGTTGAAGGGAACTATAGTTTCTCAGTGAATATCTCACCTGGCAGGCAACAATTTTATGCGGGAGAAAAAGAGATCCAAGTTGGTAAATATATAAATTGTTTAATGCGAATAGGCAAGTCATTTATACATTTTATTCCACTCCTTCCATCCGGAAAAATAAGAAACCCAAACAAATGTGTGAATTATGCACGCAGACGTTGGGACACGAAAGAACTACTTTTCGCTTTGGCATGAAAAAGAGAACTAACCCATCTGACACACAGATAGATGGACTTAACCATAAAAAGTTTTATCATCGTTTTCATTGTTCATTCACAGTCACAGAAATTTCCGTTCAGAATAAGCAGCAAGAGAAAAGGTTTGTATCTTTTCCTCTACTCGCATTTCTTTACTTTTGAAAGTTTAAAATGGTTTAAAAAAAAGATTCTTAGTTTTTGCTTCATATTTGCTTTTTTCAGTACGGCCGACGCCGACAACCGTGTTGTGTAGTCCACAGTCGTACGTGTTAGAAAACTCTGACGTCACTTGTACCTGTAGCACCACCAGTCTAGGACAACCAGCAGGGCTGGTGACATGGACCACCATTAACCAGACAAGCCCCAAGAAAACCAGCAATGAGGACAAACGTCGCCACAAGGGACTTGAAATATATTACACTCAGACCTTGACCCTCTCGGATCACGATAACACCTGGTTTAGTTGTGAACTCCTGTGGGGGACGGAGACGGTTAAAGGCGAAAACTACACTGCTAAAGTCGGATGTAAGTAAAATAAATATCTGGTATCGTCTATTTTCTGTTAAAGGGCTGTTAAAATTTCCTAAATTAAAAATATTTTAAGATATGTTTTCATTAATGCCTTAGTGATTATTCCCACAGACGTTCCCAGAAAACCGCGACTTTCTGCAGGAGGTCGAGACGAAGTATTTAATCTGACAGTAACGGAAGGCGATTATGTCCACTTTGAATGCGAGTCAGACGGCCGACCCACACCAACTGTTCACATCTACAGTCTCGATAACAATACCGAGGTGTGGAGCGACTCGTCACCTGGCAACTACACGTTCGTCGCTCGCTGTGAGGACGGGGCCACATACAAATGTCGGTCAAAGAATGAGTATTCTACTCAGTCAAATATGGCCGCCTCTGATGGTATCGATCTCTACGTCAGATGTGAGTGGGAAACAGAAGTATCGATTTGAGAAAAACAATATTTTGGTCAAAATCCTTGGATATGCGTTTGTGTCCGTCCGTCCGTCCGTCCGTGCGTGGGAGAGTGCGACTGTATGATTACTGTTGTTTTGGAATCATTCATGTAGCATGAATAACGTACGGATTTATTTTATATTAATTAACTATAACTAATTAACCCATAATTTTCCAAGCCAGATCTTATTAGATTTCTTCTGGAATTCCATTTCTTTCTTTCATGATCACCAGTTTAACCTTAGTAGGTAATAATCAATTAAATTTTATAGTTACATTTTTAATTACTTCAGACTTTTGTTAGGGATCCTGTTCACAAAGAAAGTAATTTTTATTACAAAGTAAGACGGATAATTCATTCACACCTCGTTTATTGCCAAAATATGGAATTACATCATAAAAGCTTAAATAAATCTCTTCTGACATGCATTTATTACTTTTTTTTTTTTTTACTTCGTAGGCAAACCGCGAAATATTTCGGTTGTTGACCTCGG
Organism: Lanistes nyassanus; assembly: GCA_004794575.1. Lineage (NCBI taxonomy): Eukaryota > Metazoa > Mollusca > Gastropoda > Architaenioglossa > Ampullariidae > Lanistes > Lanistes nyassanus. Next base: position 20,700 of record SMGT01005180.1, read on the forward strand.
CATAGTGACATTTGGAAATAAAACTGAGAAGCTGAACTTTGACCTCATGGCTTACCCGGTGCCTCATGAGTACACAATGTGGTTTGTAGGGCGAGACATGAACAGCAGTGAAGCTATCTCCAGCAAAGCTAAAGATTCAGAATTGAATGTCACCTGTAGACCCCACACTCAACATCGTTACCTGTCAAGTTGTACTCTGGAAATCTTCAGCGTTCCCTCCGAGACTGGTTTTTACAAAGTGCAGGTCATCAACGAGGACGGTGATCACAATTTCACCGTGAAGATCAGTTACGGTACGTACACACGTTGATACTGTGTGTGACCGTGTTGTTGTACCCTCTGTTTTATCAGTTTTTTCTAATTTCATGGGGCTTTACTCTTGTTCTTTTATTCTACTATTGTTACACAGTTTTGACTATCTCACCGTTTTACAGTAGTTTGGTATAACAACATCAGTTTTCTTCAATGATAGATTAATTAGTTGTAAATATCTTTCTAAGTCTCCCCAAGAATTTAGTGAATGGCAGGTTCAAGTCCTGACTGTTTTTTTTTAAGTAGAGAAGACCTTTGAACCAAAAGACTATTATTTTAACGGCTACGCTTCATCGAGTTCACTCTCTATGCCCGTTCAGGCATCGTGCTTATGGTCACCTCGCGGTGACATCAAAATATGTCCAGGAAACCTTTTTTTATACGACCTCATATAATAGTGCCATCTTGACCGCTCTCACCGTGAGACCATCTTGCAGGAGTTTGAAATGTACTTACGTACTGTATGCAAGATCGGACACAGCAGTTGATCTTTTTGTATCACGACCAGTAATTAGCAAAACTTCGTGCTTTTTAGCGTGGATGAAATTTCACCCTTTTTAAACAAGATTAAGATACTAGAGAAATTACTTCATCCTGAATAATGTGAGTTGCTATAAGTATCGAATTCGTTTTTTAAGTGCAGTCTGAGAACGGGAAAACATCGTATGTACTTTCTGTTACTGTGCAGTCTTTGTTTCGTAGTTGGAGTAGGTCGAATATTTTGGAAAAACTCTGGCACTGAATTCTCCAACAAAATTTTATTTTTCCTCGTGATTTCCGATTTATTTTCCTCTTGATTTCCGATTTATTTTTCGTCGTGATTTACAGTTTATTTTTCCTCTTGATTTCCGATTTATTTTCCTCTTGATGTACAGTTTATATTTTCCTCGTGATTCAAGGTTTATTTCTCCTCGTTCGTAACTCGAGAAATTTAGGTTTGGGGATTCGGATCCAGTAGCGCCAAAGATTATATTACAGAGTTAACCAACCAATCAGCCAGCCGTTGCAGCGTTCAAATTATTTTTTGCTGAATTAGGAGTCAGTGTCTTTCTAAACCCTTTTGGCTGCTTCCGAGTTTCTGAGTACTCTAAATATTTTCTTCTGTAAGGACAGTGTTCTGTTTTCGTCCTATTGTTAATGAGAGTAACTGTTAATCGATGTTTTCATGATGTCCTCAAGTAGGGCTTGATCAGTGCGTTCAGATGATAAACATTTTGGCACTGTTTTGCAAACTCTAGTCGCCCTAACGGTTGACAGCAAATGATAGTAAGTTTTCCTTGTATTCATTTACAAGGACGATGGTGGTGGCTTGTGGGATCGCTTGGAAAATCTCAATATGACAAAAGTTTGTCACAGTTTTGATGAAACATGTATTCCCAAATAATAACGCTTTTGAATCGTAGAATAATCAATAGCATCAGGCAGCTTTCTCTAAGACCCAAGCAAATTATTGCTTGTTAGTTAATTTTAAACTCATCAAATTCACCTGTATCATGTAAACCTTCATTCTAGAGCCCAGAGCATTTTGAAGGTGCAGGTTATGGCTAAGCAAGTATGTCCACTCCATTTTGATTTTTAGTTTCTCTTGAGACACACCCTCAATATTCCTAACTCCTTGACTATATTTATAACCACATAACTAACTCTTTAACGTGAAGTGTCGATGTTTTTTAGGCGATGAGCCAGAAACAGTCCAGATCACCGTTTACGTGAGTGTGGCTGTTGCTGTCGTTTTCACCTTAACGGTTGTTGTGCTCACCTTTATAATAGTCAAAAAGAAGAAAATAAAAGGTATGTTATCAACAGTTCCTTCTTTAATGTTTGTCACAAGAGAGACACTCTGCTCACCATCTCACTTTTCCATGACTCTCTCTCTCAGACGCGACCATTTCCTTCCCAGCCCCCTCTATCTCAGTTCCCCACCCTCTACTTCCTCTTCTCGTTTCTACTCCCCTTGTTTCAGTTTTCCATCTATTCGTTACTACTTTCCCCTGTGTTAGCAAGCTGCGCTTGGAGTGGGACACACGTGCCCATTTTTATTTTTGCTGTCCGCGTCCATTCCCCTGTCCGTCCGCCTACCCGCAACATCGAGCTTCCTAGGCCCAGTTTTTGTCCTGAACGATTTCCGAAACCGATGACGTGTTCCAGAGGTCGCTCGCGTGTTTCTGAAACAGCAGCGCCGGAATCCTGCTCCGGTCGGTTCCATTTTTAACCAGAGATATCCGCTCTGTGGTGTCAGAGTTCTGCCAGAAGCTGGAGAGGTCACTGACACTGTAGGTGTTTCCTGGTACAGTCTGCGGTACTTCTTAGAACTACCAAGGAATCCCCAGACTAGCTTAAATCATGTTTTGAAAACTCTTGCTAACTTCAAAAAAGCCCTGGTGCATTAACGAAATCATAGGACTGACCAAATTATGCATGTGAAGCCTTCACAAGATGTCTGAAGTGTTATTTCATTTTCAATTGATTTCTGGTAAATGAAACGCCGTAAGTTGTAAGTTTAAAAGAAATGTTCGATGTTTTATAGCAAATTTCTTCCAGGTGTGGGAGCTCCGCTACATTCCACAAAGTTTATCTTGTGCTACATTCATTTCCCGAAGTCCCTGGATTATTTCTGAATCCCGTCTACTGCGCAGAACTTGGCAGTGTGCTGTTGTATCTCTGGATTATGACGTATGCAGTCTTAATGGGATTAAGCTGCACTCCTGAAGTTTCCCATTCAGTCAAAGTAAAGATTCATCCAAAGTTTCTATAAAATTCCGCTGTATCTTACCGGTAGTCGACCGTGTGGTGGAAAGTTTCTTTGCGTTTGCGTTATTTTACCTGCAGTACACGCATTTCTTCCAACTACCGAAGCATGCTACACTGGCCTTATTGTGACAATATTCTAGAAATGTCCATTGCTTTCTGATAGTTTCTGTACTTCTTACTAAAACTGGTACAGTGTACATTGTACATTGTATTAAAAAACGGGATATCTCTGAACTGTCCATGTTAAAAAAGGTCCTGATAATCACTCCTTAGTTTTTTTTTTGAATGTCAGATTATTTACATGAGAATTTTTCAAATGGCAAATTTCGCAACAATATTAACTAAATAAAATGGCATTGTTTGTACAATTATGTTAAAAGTATTTATTTGTTTATTTAGGCCTACATATCAGTGGCTTCTAGGGAGAAACTTAAAAAGCTGTACTGCGCACAAGTTTTCCGTTTTTTTCTTTGTATCATCTGGTTTCTCGTTTTCAATGTATATAAAAGCAGTCTTGTCATTCAAATAATGTTCTGATGTCATTGCATTTTTCTTTATTTGGTGTATGTCTATGTGGGCGGTTGTGCACGCTTGCGTGCGTATGCTGTGTGTGTATGAATTGGTGCGTCCGTTCGTGCGTACGTGAAATTTTGCAGAATCTTCGACTTCTGAACGCATGTAAGTTCTAGAAGTTTGGAATTGCCTTAACTTTTCAACCAAGTGACTGAGTGACTGAGTGACTGACAGACTGTCGGACTGACGGAGGGCCTGTTGGCTTTCTAGGTGGCTGGCTGGCTGGCTGGCTGGCTGGCTGGCTGGCTGGCTGGCTGGCTGGCTGGCTGGCTGGCTGGCTGGATGGATGGATGGATGGATGGATGGATGGATGGATGGATGGATGGATGGATGGATGACGGACGAATTGACTTACTAGGTTGGTCGGTGGGTTGGCTGGTTGGTTGTTTGGTTAGCATAATTTTAAATGATCCATTGGTTAATTTTATCTGATCATGTTCGTCATCCCACAATTATCAATATCCTTGTCCTCATCATCTTCATCTGTTCTATCCCCAGCTTGTCGACTAATTCGCAAAATCTTGACTGGAAAAGTGTTAATGATGAAGGTAAAACTCTCTCTCTCTCTCTCTCTCTCTCTCTCTCTCTCTCTCTCTCTCTCTCTCTCTCTCTCAGCGTGTTTTGAGGTAGGTATCGATGTGTGCGTAGTGTGTGGTACCCGTCTACAATCAAACGGTTTTATTGACATGGATTTAGTGAAAGAAATATGATCGAGCGCACGGACGCATTCACAGAAATGTACAGGGGCGACAGGGAACAAATGCCTGTCTTCGTGGATACTCATAAGAGATCGATTTCATTATCGCTGTCCACTTGTCTGTTACGTTCTGTTGATTATCAAATAATAAGCTAAACAATCAAGTACATGTAGAAGAGACTGTCTCTAAGTTCCTGTTCGTGTTGTGACACAGTATGACTCAAAACAATGATTTGAATACACGGGAAATATTATCGCCGAGTTCCTACAGCAAACTATGATTTAGTCTGGTTTCAAATCGTGCACGATTTCTACAAAAAATGACACTTTGGATCATGTCATATTTCTGTGTATTGCATCCTGACATCAATCCATCTGGACATCCCTTTGTATGTCGGGTTCATCACGTGTGCAAACTATAACAACTTGTCTCCTGTCTTTTTTGTTTTCAGGTGGGCAACCAGTCCAAGCACCTGAAATCATATACGAAACTCCCTGGGACACAGGTGAATGTTTTACATTGTTTATAGTTCTTTAAATTCCGTAAAGTAAGATTTAGCAATGCTGTTTACCAAATGGTCCATCAATAATAAATAAGCCCATTACTGTGTATCGTGAATAAAGTAGTAAAATGGAAGAGTAATAGCAGCTATTTTCCATTTCTAAGGGACTTCTAATTGGGATCTGGTTCCATTTTTTAGGTTCCTAAGGGCACCAATTATAAAACAAGAGCATTCAGAAAGCAAATTGATCATTCCAATGTTGAAATGTCTCATTGTTTACGAATAGTTTCTTACATCTAAATAAAGAGTCTCCGTTGGAAATCGAATCCAATGGAGAAAAATTTCCAATTTCAGTTCCGATTAGGACGCGAGGCCTGGAAGCGGAGATGGGTGCCTACTTTCTGCAAGCCTGTCAGACGCCCCTGTACGCTGTAGTGAGCAAGATCAAAAAGCAGAACAAACAGGGGATAAAAAGTGAGATGTCAGTCAATAGGCTATACCTTTAGAGAGTCAATCATTAGCAGAAAATATAGATGGATAGACGTGTTGGAGTTTCTCTTTGTTCATACAGTAAACAGCTCGTAATCGCTGGGCAATGGTCACTCAATAAGTTTATAATGTTAATTAATACTAGAGCTTAGCCAAATATTCTCTTTCTAAATGTTCGCGGTGCATGTATCTTTGTGTTCCTCCACCTGATCGCAACCCCTGATTTCTCCATGTCACTCGAGCTGCCGTCTATTTGAAAACATTTATCACAATAACTAGTCCTGAACAGTAATAATTATACAAAACACTTCTGATTACCCGTTTTAATCGAAAGATTATCTTATGACCACTCAATAATTATTCAATCGAATCTGCTGATCTGTGCAGTTAAGGAAGTTTCAGAGTCGTTACAGCAAGACACACATGCAGCTTACGCGGTAGTCGATAAATCCAGAGGTAAAACTCCAGGTAAACGTGCAAAAGGTCAGAGGGCAGACAAAGGTCAGTGTCCGATAACGAAAAAATGTAAGACTGTTTACCAACCCTAAAGCGTCTCACGAGCCTATACTGGGTTCTCGTCAAACTAACCGACTGATGTAACAAGCTGACGTTACACGATTGTACAGTACGCCTACAATACATTTTATGTATACAGAAGTCCATCATTAGCAGTCTTTGTCCCAGCTATTTGCAAGCTGTTTTCTCTACCATTATTTAAGATAACATTACTGTGCTGCACTTCGTTAGTGATTTCAGGTAATGCACGATTTAATTAAATAAATGAACCAAGATTAAAATCCGGCTGTAAAGTTCAGTAAATGTAAGCAGCATTCTCCCTATATTGTTTTTCTTAATGCTGATCGCCTGACCAATTTCTGATGTAAATTCCTGAGTAGTGGTACTGTTCTGTCTACAGATCAGTGGAAGAAGGTTAGTCTTATATTATGCACGTGTTCTCTTTCTGGCTGTCTCTCTCTCTGCCTCTGGGTGTGTGTGTGGGTGCGTGAGTGTGTTTGTGTGTGTGCTTGAGAGCGTGTGTATGTGTGTGAGAGAGAGAGAGAGAGAGAGGTTGTGTCACGTGTTGGGGTCTGGTGGGTCAAGGAGATTGCACCATAGATTTCAGGTGTGATCCATCCTCGACTCTCCGGCCCTAATTAAGGTCTATTATTCCTTGTTCAAGCCGCCATCTAGCCGCTCACGTCATCACCAGCCCAGGTTCGGTCCCTGTTCACACTTATGACCAGGGGTGCTGGCCCTAGAAACCAGGGGCAAGGTGTTAATTACCCTGGGGCTGCTGGGGTGGGATGAGTGCAGGTGTCAGGCTGACCAGGTGTGCGTTAGTTGTTCAGGGGAAGATTACGTAGCT
>SMGT01005181.1:0-26044 GCA_004794575.1 Lanistes nyassanus
TTGATATTGTGAGTCTTGTCAACCACAAATTTCAAGCTGTATCGGTACTATTTCCATACAATCCACATTTTAATTTTGGTAAATAATGGCACACGGACGTCGCCATGCTGTGGTACTCTTTCGCAAATGAAAGCAAAATATCGCTGCTGTCATCTGGTCTGGTGACATCAGTTCCCCAGAAGCATTCAACATGCCACAGTGCAAAGCGCTCGGCTGTTTAAACGAACAGTGCAAATCGCAGTATAAATGGCACAAATTGCACCTCGTGTGCGAGGACCATTTTACAAGGGAGTGCTTTGAAAGCACCTACCAAAATGATGTGACTGCTTCAAGACTTTTAAGAAAGGAGCCATTCAGACAATTCTCAATACAAAGTGTGCCAATGAAAAAGGCAGTGCAGTAAGGCAAGACCGGACGGAAGCTGAGCCTGAGAGTGAGAACAGACGATCACAGCTGAGAGCAGTGTCACTAACAAGTCAAGTTTCTTTATTCTTTTACCTCAGGGGGTTTTCAGATGAAAAAATAATGTCAAAGAACACACGTCAATCATAGTTCATCTGACATTAGAATAGACATATATTGATAAATAAACTCAGTGATCAATAAACACACAAATAACACGCTCAATCACTCACGCAGACGTACCCACACGCAAAAACATAGGCACCTATTCATCTATTCATTAATGCACTCTACTAAGAAGTATTTTAACGAAATTCACTACTTTGGTCAATACACTTTTGTTTTTGTAAGAAAAGAGGTTATAAAGTTTAAATGTATTTGACCGGCTCAAGTAGTATAATGTCAGCGCGGTGCTGCGTTCAGCTGTAAAAACGTCTGCCCGATATCTGTGACGATGCTGCTTTGAGCGCTGTCGGCTGCGTGCTGCAGTAGCTTTCTCCCTGCCCGGGTTACTGACGTCACTCATCAAGGCAACATGACGGCTTCCATGTAAGGCCGATGAGCGGCATTAAAAGCTGGGTTGTAAGTGAACAGTTCTTTTGTAGCTTGAAATTTAGGGTTAAAAAGACTCACAACATCAATATTCATCAATTCAAGACAGGTTACTTCTAAGGTTAAGTTTCCCTTTAATAATAGATATAGTAATAAGATGTAGTAAGATTTATGAGGTGCCAATTCTTACAAAGTGATTCAAGGCACACACATTCGCATGCAGACACTGGTACACACAAGTAGCCACAGGATAGAAATGTATTATGGGAGATAGTTTATTATATATATATGTATGTATTTGTATTTATGGGGCAGTGCACAGATCTACAACTTGATCCTAACCATGTTTGCTGATTGCTGGTTTTGTTGGCAGGTGTCTTGGAATTGTTTTTGTTTTCTTTGACATAATTTTAGCAACAGGTAAGGCATCCATACACATCATCAGGCCTTGCCTGCAGCAAGGATGTTGTCCAAGATGAGCTGCTGTCAAAATTTTAACAGTGATGCGTAACTTTGTAGTTCCAGATACAACCTCTATGAATATGCTCCTACTTTAAACATGTTCAGTTTTGGTCTGGAAGACACATGTATAAACTGAGTGCACAGTACATGTACTCATCTAGGGGCTGTGTCAGAACGTTTCAGAAATGAGTGAGGTTAAGTTAAATGTCAGTACATTGACTACAATATGTTTCAATATGTCTACACTTACAGGCTGAAAGTGAACTACAGAAAGCCAGTATAGAGGCTTCCCGGTGTTCACATGCCCTGGAGCAACAGATAGACAGCTTTGAAGGCAAGAAGATCCGAGACATAAAGAAAGTACTGCGAGAGTTTACGCAGATTGAACTAGTTTTCCATGCCAAGGCCTTGGAGCTGTATACGCAGTGTTTTCAGGCGCTCAACATTATCGACCCAGATGCGGACTTGGAGGTTTGCTTTTTTAAATGTTGATGTATATTTTACCTTTTGCAAAGTATAGCTTGTCTGGCAACACATTAACTCATTGCAAACTGCATAAAATGGGCCATAACTTAGCCCTAGTCTTCATCATAGGTACCATGGCTTCCCCTGTAGTCTCCCTATATGTTTAAAAAATGTAGGAAAAAACCTAACAGCAATAAAAACGTAATTTTAACACAATTTGAAAGTAAAATTATTCATACCTGAAATCCGTCTCCTGTGACTTCTGTGCAAAAACTGAAAAAGCCACATTCAAGAAGGTATCTGAACTAAATAGCGTGGCTTCCCCAGTGCAATGCCAAGTAGCATGGTCAGGGAAAACACTTTGTTTCCCCTCTAATGTCTCTTTTGTGGTCTAAGGAAGGTAACTCTAAAAGAAAATGGTTCGTGTAATTTAAAACACCAGTTACTTCCCTTTCTGGCTTCTTTTAAGTATCGTAAAACCCCTGGCAGCTTGTTGACGTACATAGCAAGTATTTGCTGCTCCACTGTTTTCAGCATGTCAGGAACATGCTAAGCTGACAAATTATTCAGGAAAAAATGCAGCCACTTTACACAGCAGTAAGTCTGCCATCTTGTTTGTTGCTTGCTGATTTGAATAAATAGACTGCTTACAAGTGGATTACTGCCTGACAGTAGTTCCTTAATTTTGCCCATTTGCTACAACCTGCTTTGTGTAACATGTAGGAAAATAATTCCTTTTCCCATTCTTATCCTAGTCATATAGAGATCTGTTTCAAAATTTAAAAGAAGTTCTCAAGATCTGCATGGTCTACCATATATTTAAATGTGGATTTTGTACATCATTTTCTAGTTTCTGTTGTTGCATTTCACAAATTTGTTTGACCCTGCTTTCATTTCTCTGGACATTGCTGCAGACATTAGTATCATTCTGATGATTGCAATTTTAATCGTATCTTTTAATGATGCAGCATAGTTCCCAAAACTGTGGAAGCACTGTTTTCTCAATGGGTGTTTAGCAGATTATCTGTTAGCAAGTGGCTATCTGAATGTACTTTTCTGTATATGTTGCAGGAATTTCGACGCCAGATTCGACCTGTGAGCACAGCAAGGAAGGAGATGGCCAGTGCTGTGCAGCAGTCCCTTCAAGGCAGTAGGAGAACCAGTGACACCTCCTCCCACCCCCAGGTACAGACAACTGTCGCTAAAGGAATCCGGCGAGAGGTGAGAGGACGTTTGTCTCTTATTGTTATTAACTTCAGTCCATATTGATTACTCATTGTTAAGCAGATTCTTCCCCATCAGGGTAACCAAATGATAGCATTCATATAATTTGTATTTTCATCAGTACTTGGCTGTGCTACAATATTATTGAATTTTCTTGTTTTTGTACTTGCTGATACCACGGGAGAAGACCATTGAATGGATCTTGGTTCTTGGTTGTATGTGTTTGACTCGATGTACGGTGCAGAAATCCATTCCCTTATATTTCCTTAGACTATGCAAGATGATGACAGTGAAGACGACGATGATGATGATGATGATGATGAAGAGGATGATGAAGATGATGATGAGGAGGAGGAGGAAGAATATGCACAAGCTACACCAAAGGCAGCAACCAAGACCACCAATTCTCAACGGCGTTGACTATTTTGAGAAGTATTGGGGACAAAAGGTGGATCTTCTTAACTATGTCATTACCTTTTCAGGGGAGAGCAATCATTGCAGCATGGGAACAGAGGGACTCTTGGACCCAGAAGATTAAGCACAAGAAAGTCGAACATGAAGAATGCAGGATTGCACACCTTTTGCTCCTTGGTGTTCATGAAAGACATATCAGGGTTTTTTTTTTTTAAAGCTTGTAGCAAAAGTCGTAGTCCTAGGAGAGGGGATGGAAATGGAAGAGGTGCAAGAATAGAGATTTGAAGCTTTCCATTATGTGATCATGTGATCTGAGAAAATTACCAAATTACCATCTGATGCTGATGGTATGATGATGTCAAATGAGGAGGTTGTGATCTGGTGATCAGGCTGAAGTTCTCACCAAGGATTGATCTATCCTATTCACTCGGGTTGTGCTGCATGGGTGGTCGTATCTCTGATCTGCACGTAGCGGTGTGAACAGGCTTTAGGACCACTCTTAGGACTGGTAGGGCATATAGAAACAATTGTTCATTCCAGCCTTGGTGCTGTAATAGTTTTGCAGAAGCCAATGGCACTACAGCTGACAGCAGTAAAAATAACTGGGTTAATTGATACCTTATGGCTGTTTACCACAAGATGGTATTGCAGATGTTGGGGTGATGCATGTTGTTTGTGTTTACACGCTTCTTCCACGCTTGTATTTTTCTCATACTCCATTCAAGCCGTCCATTTTGCAGAGTTGACACCTATTCCAAATATTTTGTATAGTCCTTACATTGTTGTAGGGCATTTTATGTGGGCTTTTTTTTTATCTTAAAGTTAAAATAAGTTTTTAAAAAGTATACATGTGTAGTGTTGTGAATAATTTATGGTGCCTTGTTGAAAATGATGTTGCCTTTGAGCTTGTGTAGATAATAAATCATACATTTTATGTCACCATATATGTACATAAAAAAGCCAAATTTTCGTAACCTGTCTGAAATTCTATAACTAGGAAAAATTGCCCTCATTATTACTTATTTTTTGTTTGGTATATAATGCTATTGCATCATATGATGATGGTCTGTATTGTACATCCTCTTTATAGCCGCTTCTGCTGTTACACATTTTCCGCATATGGTGCATGTGCTTGTTAGTACTTGTCTGTATAGTGTAGTGCATTAACATGTGCATGTAATAGAATAAGGCTACCATGAACCACTGCCTTGTGAAGTCCTATGGTGGGGCTCATGTGTGGATAACAGCTGTACCAATCTTGGAAGTAATTGGCTTGTGAAAGATTCTATTAAAACGCCAAATTAAATGATGTTTGTCTTCATGTCGTCCATTAGTTTTGAAGGTTGTGTCAAGATGTATCCACACTCTTTTACTGTTTACAGTTTACTGTTATATTTCCTGGGGACTATTAACATGCATATGCAAAAATGTGCACTCACATCCACAAACTTCCATTTTCATGTCCCTCTTTTGCTTCACACCTTCAAATTGAGATTTCAGTTCTGTACACATACTCGGTCACAGGTAACTCAAAAATCACACCAAATTTTTATTTTCAAAATTAAGATTTACTTTTTGCATGTGAGCCTTGCTTTTACAAAAAAAACTTTTTTCCCATCCGCTTTGGTTGTCAATTCTTAATTTTGCAGTGTTCCCTGCTGTCCTAGAGTTACTGGTACATGTGACTGTTATGTAAATAACTCATAAAATGCAGTTGCACAGAAATGACCATTGTGGAAAGAGATAAATATGGTTACAATCATTCCAGGATTTCAGTATTCTTTTCTTCCAACTTGTTTACAAAACACTGTTTTACACCAATGTTCTCACAAGAAACATGACTAACACCTTTATTTCTCTCTACAGTTGTGCAGCAAATTTTTTAGTTGGCTCTTGGTTCATACAGTAGGAACAAGTGTAACAGGGTCCACATGTAGGGATCAAGGTTAGCATCACAGAGCAGTGGATTTACAATTAGCAAGATCCTGCCATGGAGAAATTATTTGCATTCCCACATATTTGTACGTCTCTATTCTGATAGAAGATGTAAGATGTTTTGTTTTTAACTTTGCTGCAGGGCAAGGAAAAGTCTAAAAACGCTGGGGTGATTTAGCGCTCATGTTTAGTTCGAGGATTTAGTAAAACCAGTTTCTTACTTGAGCCCAGTCAACGAGCATGTTTATCACAACAGCAATTTATCCCTCTTAAGTTTTCTGCATGCAGTCTTACAGGACTCTAGAACTATGTGCTTGGACATGAACCCTGAATGGTTGACTGTAACACACTTTTGCTCTACTTGTAACGCAGACCCCAACAATAAAAGCAAAGAATACTCCTTCACAGTGCATGTTCAGGATTAGCTGGTAAGCACGAGTTATGTATCTTTCAGTCCTGAGACAGAATGGTAATAATACTATAACTACTTTTGTATTGTCATGATTAAAACAAATTGATTGAAAAATCCAGATTCCAGATAGTTTGCTCTCACTAAGGTAATTTGATAGTACTACAGGGACAGCTATACAGACTGCTCCAAATAAATGAAAGACCAGCTGCACTTTAGCAAGCAAGTTGCAGACGTAAGGACTGAGCACTTGTGAAATCTGTTGGGCTGTCACCTGCTGGCAAATCACCCACGCCCAGCTGACCTTAACCAGCTGTTCTTTTTGCTTGAACAGATGTGGCTGGTGATCTTGCAAATGTCTCTATTGCTGAACATGCTCCAAGCTCTGCATATATGGATAGTGTCCTTTATGGCAGGAAGTTTTGATGTTGCAATGAAAACAGATCATTGAATTTGCTTTTGGCCATTACCAATGAATGAGGGTACACTTCAGGTTCATTGTAACTGCCAGTTTGTGTTTTAACATCATTAAGCAAGTGCATTTTGCACTGGTCTTGGATTCTTTTGAGCAGTATATTTTGATGTGACTATGAACTGAGCTACCTTATCTGACCCGAGTAGAAAAATAAATATAATGAATAACTATCTCTCTGTTCCAGTTGCTGGCCCAGAATTAGATATATCTCTGTTGATATGTTAGCCCAGAGTTAGCTATTACTCCCATCTTCCTCAGAGTCTTCACCATACGTATCATGAGATGGGGGCTGAAAATAGAATTGCACACATTTAAGGACAAGGGAAAGTTGAAATGTTTTGTCTCTCAGCACTGTAACGGTATTGAGCTAGCCAACAACTCAACAGTTGGTTCACAGACTGGCTCTGCATTGCTTTTCTTCTGTATATGTGCCCTGTTTACACGGCAGGGTGGCTTCATATTTTGCTGACTCAGTGAATAACACAAAATGAAATAAACAGAATAAGGTGCATAATATACATGTGGTAAAGAAATAATCTTGCTATACTTTGATTTCGATTTTCAGAGTTGTAAGATCACTCCAAGTAAATGTGTTTTACAAATATCACCAGATAAAATGATTGCTTGTTGCAATTATGGTGAACTCTTAATATTTTATATGAGCACAACAATGGCAACTCTTTAAAGTCTACCACCAAAGCAACCATGTGCTAGTCACCTCGGAAAGAATGGAACAGAACTGGTGAAGCTGTATAATTTAAAATATGAACTGGCAAATAACTGGCTCACAGTTAATAAGAAGAGAACACTAGCAGCAGCCATAATTTTAGCAAGCTTTGCAGTACATATCTACTTCACAACTACATCATCTTTAGGAAAAAGACTTTTTGGTAAAATAGAGGTATTCCAGATGCATTATACAATCTGATAATGTGGTGATTATACAAAAATTATGCACATCCAGTGCAAGCAGATTTTTTTTCTCAATTTTAAATGGAAACAATGACTAGCATATGCATGAACAAACAAATGCAGTTCAAAAATAATTACACATGCACTAAATATCTAGAATGCTGGTGAGTTTGTGGTGCAGTAAGAAAGATGGCACAGACGCAGCTTTGCCAAAACTGATGGATGTTCAATCTCTACTACAAACATCCTAATTGTGTTCCCCAAGCCAAAGCTCACATGTTCGGGCTTGAATGTGGTCTGTCTTGCACAAGCAAGTTCACTTGGATTTATAAAACTGACAACTTGGATTCTGTGTACTGTAAATGGAAATGGCAGCAGAAAAGGAAACAGTCAACATTTTCAAGAAGAGCCTCTTTACAAAATAATTATGTAATCGTCTGTTACTGGGAACCAAATTATCAGGCTCTCTTGTATTAGAGAAAATAAGAAAGACTATGGATAAGAAAATGGTTCAAACTGCTAAGCTTTTTACTTAAAATTGGTGGCATATTTGTAGATCCAACCAAAAGCAGGTATTGGAAGGAATAGTGTGCATGTATGCATGCACGTGCCAACACATATGCATTCTGAAGCAGCAGAAGCTGTTACTTGATAAATCTGCGTGCATGTGCAGCCAGGTGTGTAAGGACTTCATCTTGTCCTGGCACTAATCTGTAATGTAAAGAATGAAGATGTAGCTGCTACAAATAATCTGATAAAGCAATACAAGCAGGTGTGAGGAAATGTGGGGCAGACGATGAAGCTGAAACTGCTCCTTACGCTAGCGATGCGGACTCTGATGGGCTGCCTTGAGTGGGGGGAGGACGATTGTCTGGAAGTGCCTGTGCCACCCGTCACTGTGTCTGAAGAGGGTCTGAAGGGAGGTGCATAGACTGGCATGGAAACATCTGTGTGATGCCAGTGTCCACCACCACCACCATCTCTAACACCATGCCTGCTTGCCACCTGCATTGTTGCAGCTCGAAACTCCTGTAAACAAAACCTGCCAACTTGAAATATGCAGCAAAAACAGAAATAGTCCTGATGGACCCTGAACCCCCATAAGGAACTAAGTCTACTGACCAAAGACAAAGATGTTCAATGAAGTACATGCTTCACAGATCCCTTCTTACCAAAGTACACAGTTGAATTTTAAGGGTGTGATGAAATTAACTATATTTTCTTTAGAAAATTCTACTCCATTTGGCTGAGGTAACTTGTGTAGAATGTCAAACGTACACTGAGGTCAGCATCCACACTGATCATTTCAGCACTTTCAAAGCACTTGGACAGGCATTCAAGTGCCTTAGCATGGTATATCATCTCAATCTTCACAAGTTCAGTCAGAATTCTCTGAAAGAAAACACAAGTACAAATAGCATTGATACTTTTCTCTTTTTGTTGCTTTCCACTTAAGTAGCAATTAGGCAGTCACTAAAACATTTGCTTCTTTGCACAAACACAACAAGGTGTTCTCTCTCACACACCACATTTTTCTCATGCAACCTCCACTCCCTCTCTCTCAAGAGTGCATCCAAGTACTAGCATGTGCATGCAGTACACACACAAACACATGCAATTACATGTTCTCTTCGCTGTGCTGCCTCACCACATAAACAGTTATCCCACAGCCGCAGTGAAACAGCCCACCAGACCCTCGGATGAGCCCACCAGACCCTTGGACAAGCCCACCAGACCCTCGGGCAAGCCCACCAGATCCTCGGACAAGCCCACCAGCCCCTCGGACAAGTCCACCAGCCCCTCATATGAGCCCACCAGCCCCTCGGACGAGCCCACCAGCCCCTCGGACAAGCCCACCAGACCCTCGGACAGCCCCTCGGACAAGCCCACCAGACCTTTGGACAGAGAAAGCACGATCGCAAAGAACACACACCTTGACGTCCACCAGTCTGCCAAGCTCAAATCTTTCCATTTCGACCTGCAAGGTATCTTCATACATTTTTCTCTCCCCTTGAACCCTCTCCAGCTCTAGCTGTGCCTGTCCAATCATGGATAAAGGCACACCCACTTTCAGCAGATTTTCATCATGCATGAATGTTTACTGCACCACTAGCTATTTTGTCAGAAAACCACTTCTAAACCCATCATAGTAAACAGAAACAAAATGATTGTCATTATACTGACAAGCCAAACAAATGACCATTATTTTTAACTGTAAAACCACAGCAATTCATATCTACTCAGTCCCACATCAAGGTGTTAATCTGCACACTTCGACAGTACTTGTATTAAAGGTTGTGGTGGAACACTGAAGAAATTCTGACATTAAAGTGAGGTAAATAAAGAAAACTGCTGAAAAGAACAGCTGGAGATGCAGTGAAATGGTGGGACAGCCATCTGTTTAGACTCATCCCAAGATGGTTGATGTGGAGAGATAACCTCATTGCCCAAGTCTCATAGCAGGCAGTTACATCAATGAGTCGACACTTGATTTACACCTGTCAAGCGAGCTTCGGCAAGCTGAGACAGTTGGAAGTTTTACATACCTGGCTCTAAACCACAAGTGAAGGATAAACAATTCATTGATTTTGACAAAGCAACAGACAGACAATATGACTATTGTTCAGTGACTAAACGAGTCCTTTAAATAAAAGATTAAATGGAGCTTGAAAGTTGCAAAACAGGTTTTTTTTTATTAACTGGGAGCAAATCTGGACATGAATCTTCAACATAGGTTGGTTCCACAAAAACAATTGGATACAAGGATACAATAAGCTGAGGGTTGTGTGGTTTCTGCCGCAACTTTTCTAATTTGAGTGAAGCCTTCTTTTCCCGGCTTGCAGCAGCCACTTCATGCTGAACAGTTTTCTGCAACAATTTGTACTTGGTCAGTTAAACAATTTACACTTTAACAGAACTATGCAATGTATAATATGTCACTCATGCTTTAAACTCAAACTCTTTCCTTTGTTCCAGAATAGGCATTGGATTTCAAATCCTTCCACAAAGATTATATCACACTAAGCAGAAGTCAAGAGTGTGTGAATGTGTAACTTTCAACTTTTTGCACAGAAACTAAATCAACAATATTCCAGGCACAGGAAGTAACAGCTAACAAGTACAGTATTACAAATTCAAACCAGCCTTTATACCTTCATGTATTTGCACACTTCTCCATATCGCATCAGTGGCTTCAACACCTTTGCCTCAATTCTTTTCACCTGTCAAAACATATAGCAGGAAGTTTTATATAAAGCACTGAGCTGCATTGTCAATAACATGATGTACCATTAAAAATAAATCCAGTTGGGTTAAAGGTTATCTCATGATCTGTTTTAGGTCAAAGGGCAGTGGAGGTGTATGAGGCTCTCACTGTTCTGCGGGCCAACATCGTGAGGGCAGACTCTGTATGCTCTCCCTTGCTGCCTTACCTCCCCTGACCCATTTGCAGTTGGGTCAAATGAAGTGTGCTACAGTGCAGAGGTATCAAACCATTGGGTTCAGAGGCCTGCACTCTAACCACTTGGCCATCTGCTTCCCATAGATCCAGTAAAAGCCATGTGATAGCTTAACTCTCTCATAACCCATAACTGCTGTAAGAGTAATAACAAGGAGATGCACGTACTGGTCATAAAATTGAGGTGATTGCTGAAGCTATCAACTGTTGTGCATAGCCTAACATACAAGACTCAGTAACAATATAACCTCATGAACATCAGGACTAAACGTCCATAATCAAATCTATGTAAACCTCAAGAACAGGTCAGTTTATAGCACAAAGCCTTAGTGTACTTAGTGTACACCTTAGTGTACTGGGCATCATCTGGAAACAACTGTAAATATTCAAGAAGCTCATTCCATGGCATATATTTCAAGAAAATAATTTTTTACTTGCAGTACAATATCCAACATCCCAGTATGGAAGGAAAGAAAACGTTGCATTTGCACATGGTGATGAGATATTATGCTTATTTGCTTATTTGCCATGGTGTTAAAAGTACTTGGCACTTTCAGGCCTGCATACAGAAAAGCAGCAAATCTAAGATTCAAACATAATAAAGTAATAAACCTTTGCATCACTGTAGTCTTGCACAGTGGCATAGTTTTCAGCAAAGTGTACAATGTTCTTGTGTGAAGAGGAGTTGAAGTTGCTGGTGTCAGCATATCCAATCAGTCTACTGGCCAGGAGATCACCTGAAAAATATTCAAGGAAATATTAGCTCAGTACAATAGCATTTCATAGCTTCAATTTCACTTTTTAGAAAAATAGATTTAACACCAAAAAGTTTAAATATACATCTCTCAGCAAGTGCTAGAACATATGCATGGTTTTATATATATATATATCCAGCCAGATATGACTAAAGCAAGAGGAAAACCAACAGCATATCTGCCTTACACTTTAGACTTGACAAAGAAACGTATGATCGGCTACAAAACATCTTTTTGACAAAAGTGGACGTGGCAATGCATGAAAAAAACCCACTGCACTAGACTGAATGAGAAATTTGCAATACTCATGTGTAGTCAGCACACAACTCCATAGTGATAATGCTAGTATAAGCTGGGACACTAAAGGTTTTGTTGTAAACCTGACAAACGTGCATCTCAGTTGCGTGAATGTAGCCCTATACAAAAACCCCATTCAGCAGACTTGGAAGCATGTTTGTCCAAGGTCAGGCAGCCTCTAACCTTTGTCTCTGAGTCTAGCAGTTTTCCTAGTGATGGATCCCACTGTTTCACAGATCTTTCCCAAGTGCTTCTCCACATTTTGAACTCGACTCTGACACTGAGCTAACCTGGACCCTGCTTCCCTAGGAAAAACATTTATGGACTTTAGAAAAGAATAACGACTTTGTATTTCTATACCAAGAAAAAAATTGAAACAAAGAATAAAATCATGAACCAACCGTATTTCTCATCTGTTAAATTCCCTAGCAACCTTCAGCTACAGTTTTCCTCCACTGTTTACCAACATATTAAGGATTTCTGTCAGCGGTTTAGTCAGTCTGCATGTCCCTACATGACCTGAGCGAATCCATGGAGGTGACTAACATTAGTTACATTAGTTACAGGGTAATTTACTCGGTTCATATACTCAATATAAAATATGAATTTAGCCAGCAGCCAAGGTGAGAATCACTCCACAGATCTGAAGGATTGGCAAGCACCTGTTTCCCTGTGGGGTACTAGCAGTCGTCATGGCGAGCTAGACAAATTGAGTCGTTTTACTCATAGAACTAGTGCATGTGGTTCACTGGTTGTGTCACTGTGACTGTGCGTTCGTTGACTTAAGCATAGCTCTGTGTGCGATAAGGACTGCAGTTAAAACTGTTTTCACTTTAGAGAGTGGAGCTGTCTGGACTGCAGGCCTTCAACGACAAACTCTAAGGGAAAAGGTGAAACTCTGTGAAAATTTAACCACATTGTCTGATTTTGATTTTTGACATAAATCCAAAGGAATCTGAAGGACAGAAGAACAAGAAGAAATAGAAAGAGGTCTTTTAAAAAAGTTATAAACCTTACGAGTGTCGATTCCCTTTATTGTGTGATAATTTGAGATAGATCTGCAAGTTTAACGTCTCTTCTGAGTTCAGACGGGTTTTCTTATTTCAATAGGACCGACGATGAATCACGTAAACAAAGATTCGTTGCCAGCTGCTGCATCAAGTTACAGAGCTCTCTTTCCTCAAGCGCTAGGAAAAAGTTTTCCAAGGGTGATCAGCTTTGTGTGATCTTAAGACTGGTCTCCCTTGGTGGTCGTCTGCAGCAGCAGCAGCAACAGCACAAGATCCTTTGGAACAAACTCGTAGGTATTGCAGCTTTTTATGGAAGGGTTTTATAGTGCAGTTTGTAATGTAAAAATATAAGCATGCAGTTAAATATTTATGCTGTTTGTTATTGTTTGTATCTTCTCTACGTCATATAAATTCGAGCACTGCACATGTAAGTACTCGTGGTTGCGCAGGTGGAGGGGGTGAAGATACCGAATGATGGTGCAGACGGCCCATAAAAGGCAATGACTGTTGACTTTTAGAATTTCGGTTTAAAGTTTTAGCGCGTTCTTAACCAGTTTGTAAAAAGGAATTAAAACTGTCCAGTAAATTAATCTGTTAATATCTAGAGTATTGTACATTACTATCCGTGTCGGGGTCATGCTACTTGTACTTTGTAGTGTCAGCCGTTTCCATCGTCTTGATCTTTCTCTGGAACAGTGGGACCTGAGGGGCTTGCGCAAAGGCGGAGTGGGGTACAGCTCATACAAGTAGTCTGTTATGTCACCGCCATAGGGTGATTAGCTGTTTTCTTGCTTAACGCCAAATCAACAGCGAAGGTTTCATTTCAGATGGCCATATGATATAGGGGAATGGTGATTAAGGATTAAAGATAGATGATAAGGGTAGAATATAATAGGAGATTTGATCAAGAGTTCAGTAAAAAGATGGAAGATCAGGGGATAATACAAGAAAGGTTGAACGATAAAGGTAGATAATTATGCTCTTGCTTGCCATCTGCTGTTGTTGTAATGACTGAGGCAGATAAGCATGAACTCTTTGACAGCATGAGTCACTAAAGAAAGAGATGTGTATATCTACCTGGTTTGAAATCATGTTTGTACACAGAGGCATTAAGAATGGCATTAAATACCACATCCAGAGGACTGGTAGACAAGGCAGTGAAACATCTACAAGCTGCTTTTAAAAGTGAAGAAGAAGGAAACCTAAAGTTGGCTATCAAGTCTTATATGGAGGGGATTCCCCTTTTGGTTCAAGCTGCCAAGACAGGTCCACTGTCTTCACGCATTCAAGATCTTATGAGGGCAAAAGCTAAACTGTACCTGAACAGGATAGAGGTCCTTCGCACCCAACTTGAAAAAGAAGACAGTTGTTTTCCACCAGCTGCTGTCAAAAAAGAGCCCTCATGTTCACTAACTTTGGACAGAAGCTCTCAAGAAATCATTGAAGTTTACAGTCAGCTTCCTAAGTGCATAAACACCAGTTTAAATGATTTTCATGGCCTTCAGCAGAGTAAAGAATTTTTGGAAGAAAATATAATATTACCTCTGAAATTTCCTGGATATTTGGATAAAACACGTAAGGTGCGGCGTGGAGTTTTGCTTTATGGACTTCCAGGTACAGGAAAGACACATCTGTTAAGAGCCCTAGAGTCTTCCATTTCTTGTTCTTTTCTACACTTCAGCATGTCGGACTTTCTGTCTAGGTATGTTGATATACAAACACACATACAACTACTGAAGAATATTTTTGAATGGACCAGAGCAAACCATCCTTGTGCACTAGTGTTTGATGACCTGGATGTTTTGTGCGAACCTGCATCCATGAAAGATCCCAACAGTTTCGCTAGTCTGGTAAAAAGTGAGCTGGTCACCCAGCTGCAGAACCCTTCACCAAAGCAGCCGCTTATACTTGCAGCTGCCCAGAAACCATGGTTCCTAACAGGAACGTTGCGGCGCCGATTTGACAGAAGGATCTTTTGTAATCTCCCTGACGCTGAAGACCGCATACAGATCTTTACTCAGAATCTAGCTGGTTGCAGGCACTCTCTGAGTGAGGAGGACCTCAACTATGTCAGCATGAAAACAGAAGACTTCACTGGTGCTGACATTGTGTGCCTAGCCCGAGAATGCATGATGGGGCCATTGCGGAGCCTCCAGGCAGCAACCCACTTTGCAAAAGTGTCTGTAAATGCTGATGTGGATGGCCAGGTTGTAAGCCGACAGATGCTGAGACAGTGTTTGCCTGATGAACCTGGGGCTATAGAGATAGACCTAGAGTTATTGAATATTGAAAGGGTGTTGGAGCCTGCTGTACAGCAACAGGATGTGCAGAAAGCACTGAGCAAACTTTCAGCCACCTGTTCAAAAGAAGATAGAGAAAGGATGGCCAAATGGGCAGAAGAATTTGGTCAGGATGAATAAAATAAGAAAATACTTTTTGTTATGGTGCTATACATGTAGTTTTAGTGGTTAAGATTCTGCTTGTGCCTGTGTCAAATGACACTGTACATATGCTGCCTAGTTTTTAGTACCACCTGGAATTTAAACATTAAAAATAAATTATGAAGTATTTAACTTTACAAAGAAGCTTAGTTGCCATTTTGTATTCAGTAACAGTCTGTGATCATTTCAGCTTTTTACGTGGAAGAAAAAGATTTAACGTTTGGACGAATTGCTCTTTCAAGTTGCTTCCCTTGGACAAATGTTATTGTTATGGTATGGCAGTTGACAAGAACAGGTAACAACTATGATGCTGGTCATAAAACTGCTTTCTCAGTAGTTTTTTAAAAAATTCACTGTTATCTTCAGTGCGGTCAACTGCATGATATATTTTCAAAAAAATTTTAAGAATTGTAGTTGTCACTTTGTAAACTATTTTATACTTAACTTTTAATGTGTTTCTAATGCTTTTACAATTTGGTGACCTATTAATCTGCTTTTTGGAGGTTCTAATTGTCTTAGCTATTGCTGTTGTCGCAGTACTGTCAATAATATGTTGTTGTCTGTGGTTTCAGTGTTTATTTTGTTTTTCAATGTGTTGTCCTCGCAAAGCACACATCTCTTGTTAATGTGTTCTTATGTAATACAAATCTTCAAATTAAATTATTAGTACATGGTTTGTTTGTATTGGAGTCTGAAAAAATATTTCTTTAAAAAGTGTGCATGTATATGTTTGTGATGGTGTAGCTCTCACACAACATAAGATGTTGTAGAACATTATCCTACCTGTTGCATTCAGATCATTGCAATACTTACTTAAAGACTAACCCTCACTTGAAAAAATAAAACCCCAAATATGCACATCTGAGTTGCTGGAATTTTCATAATCCCAGAGTAAGGAGGATGTAAAAGCCAGCAAAACACATGTATGCAATTTCTCAGATCAGCAAGGAATAAGTTTTTGATAGTACAAGTATCTTTATATCAGGTAATCTGGTAATAAATTTCACTGGATCACATTTGATAACTAAAAGTTCTTATGACAAGTGTAATTATTTCTACCTTTTTAGTTGCCAGACCATGATGAGAGAATGATGATTCTGATGTCAGCTTGTCATTCCAAGTGACAATAATCTCCCGAAAATCATTCATTCTGCACAATGTGGAAGTAAATATACTGATCAAAAGGATTGAAAGACAAACAGCACACGCTTCGTGATGCTAATGCTAAAACACAAACCGGTAGTAACAATGAACCGGTGTATCTCATTCATTAACATAATGAACAACAACAGATTTAATTAACAATTTTTATTGCAACAGCAAGATTGCCTGCAATAAAGAACACATACCACATATACAAAATCAGAGTGGGTGCAGCAAAATTATCAATGGTAAAAACGTCGCCCAATCACTTTGCCAAGATTACCATCACTGAGGCGTTGTCTTGGAAGCCTGGCTACAAGCTGTCCTTCGAGCTTTTACATAAATACCCACCCCTACATCAACAGTGGCTGAATTGTTTTCGCATTACACATAGTTTGCATGTGGATTGCAGTTTTTTTTCATCTTTTGAGATTTGTTTTGTGGCGTTTGATTTGCACACGTTATCTGGCTTCTTGGGTGCACACGTTTGGCTGGCTCCTGTGGTGTACACGAACGCACCAGCACTGATTCCCACGCACAACGACGTTCACTACTGCTGCATGAAACAAGGTGCATCCAAATATGTTCGGGTTTGAAAGTTGTGTTCTCGCACATTACACACATCCGCGACCAGTCTATCAAAGCTCACCTGGTCTTGGAATTCTCTTGAGCAGTATAGGCTTTAGCATCTGTCTCCATCTCTGTAGGGAGTTGGGTGCACGATAGTTGGGACCCAGCTGTTCCTGGTGGCAGGCTGGGGTAAGCTTAGGAAGCTATCATACCCCGCGACAAGGGACAGTCTGGAGGTCTAGAGGTGCCCATTAGATGCGAACCTACTTAATATGCCGCGCCAGGTCTTCCACCCCCTGCTCCTGCCATTACTCATTCCCCAGTTTGTCCTTCCCCTACACTACAGTGATGTGTACCCGCCTGCCAGGCGCTAGCTCCAACCTAGCAACAACCTGCACTGAAGCGTGGGCCATCCTGACAAGGCCACAACTGAGAAAACATGAACCGCAAGCGGAGATGTTTGTACAATAATTGATGTTTCATGGAGTCGTAGAGGCGGAGCTTGAAAGAACATTGTTGATAAAGATGCCTCCGTTGTACAGTTGCCTATGTGTTCCTAAATTTGCCTGCGCAGGTATTGCAGTGGTGGAGCCACCAGACGCGCTGTGTTCCCGCCGAGGCGCGTGAACCCCTGATAGACATCAACCTGGGGGACACTGGGTTGGCTGAGACAAGAGGCCATCTCTGGCTTTGTATTGAGTTTGCTAGCATCAAGTGTTTGATAGCTACCGAGTTGGAGTTCCAATAAAGAAGATTTGCCTCTGCTCTCCTCCACCCACCTCCATTGTCCACGAGATGGTGGGCGCGTGCGATCGCTGTCACGTCTTTGCCGAATGGCGAAGTTCCAGGTGTTATCACATGCATTTAGGGTATCAAAGGTTTTTATCAAATCGTCAGGTGTGCCGTCTGTTTCACAGAGTTCTTCTCCACCTTCTGTCCCCACGATTATTAGTTTGGTCTCTGCAGTTCATTGACAGAGAGGAGAAGTAGCGTTTATGTTAAGATAACTCCAGCAAAGGTACTGGCAGCGCTATACACAGCCGTATGCAGACACATGTGACCAAGGGAGCTTCGTACCCAAACACGTAGCAAAGAGAGGGCCGAAAGAAGGGAACTTGGCAGATGCTCAAAAAAGATCTGCCGCCCCTTTCTTTATAACGACGCTAGTCTTCACACAGCTAGCCCTCGGTGCACAACGTGTGCATACAGAGAATCCCTATTAAATGTAGTCAGCCGGCTCACTAAGTGAGTGTTGACAACTAGGATTCAAAGACGAACACCTTTGTTGGAATTATCTTAAGATAATTTAAGCGCTGGTCCTCATTTGTTCTTTATTAATTATAATTTGCACCTTGAGGATTTCAGGTAATTGTCCTATGTTGTGTTTGTCTTTGGATTCTAGTTGTCAGCACTCGCTTAGTGAGCGGGCTGACTACATTTAATAGGGATTCTCTGTATGCACACGTGCACCGAGGGCTAGCTGTGTGAAGACTAGCGCCGTTATAAAGAAAGGGGCGGCAGATCTTTTTTGAGCATCTGCCAAGTTCCTTTCTTTCGGCCCTCTCTTTGTTACGTGTTTGGGTACGGTAAGCTCCCTTGGTCACATGCGTCTGCATACGGCTATTTATAGCGCTGCCAGTACCTTTGTTGGAGTTATCTTACGATTATTTAAGCGCTGGTCCTCATTTGTTCTTTATTAAGCGTTTATGTTGTCAAGAATTCGCAAGAAACATGCATTTCGAAGAACGTCTTAACCAGTGGGTTTTTAAAAAAAAATTCTTTACGCACGCCAGGTAAAAATTCGCATGTGGTTATATGTCCATGGACACTTCCGTTCGTAATAGAAGCACAGAAACACGTGTAAGAAACAGCGTTCTTTGTTTCTTGGTGAAGTGTTCCTGTAGGTCCGTCTGTAACATTTGTTTGGTCAGGTTCTTTGGGCAAACTTTGTGAATAAGCGAGCGACGGCGGGCTGGTCGGACAGGTGATGGTAAGAGCTTGTATGAAGAGGCAGAAGCCAGGCTCGCGCCCTCAGCCGCCGTGCGCACAATTCTCTCAATAGCTATTACATTTCAAATGCCATTCGGGAAAGAAACTACCCGAGTGGTTTGCACTCGCTAACTTCTTCAAACGACAAGCGAAGACAACCGATACTTTCTCCCGGAGCTGGAAACACCGCGCCAGCGAAACGTGCAGTGAAAAGCGGGGCTCGGAGGGTGAGCGAGTGGAATGGTCTTAAGCAAACAACGACATGTCACTATCTAGCTTTCGGTGGAGCTTTCAACATCCCGCCGGGATGGCTTCCCATTTGTCGTGTTTGAGTTGAAGAAGGTCAGTAACTTTTTGGAACATGCAGAAAGTCAAGTTTACATGGCGCGCGAACCTGTGGCTGTGAGGAGCCCATTGACCATGGGGATAGACCTAGACCTTGGCCGTACGGTTGTCACACGTTTACGGGACGTTCACGGGACGCTGGCGCTGGTTTGTTTGCACAGTTTCACCATGCCGTTTTCACTGAGCAAAGACTGGGCACTCAATACAGGTACAATGAACGTTCAAACAACGTTTTTTGTTGCGAAGTTAAAAACTGGGTTGTAATTCGGTAAAACGTCATGCACTGACTGCATGGTTAGGAAAGACTGTAACAAATGTGCAGAATTCGTGGGGTTTGTCTGCCTTGTCTGTGCTGACCACGTGACTAGAGACCGTTACTTCAGTACCTATTGGTATGAAAGAAAAAAGTCTATAGTGCACCCGGTATGTATCCTACATAAGAGGGCAGCTTCTTGTTTTATTAGCAGCAGATGGTGACAGATTTGACTTGCGCCTAATATCTCTTTAAATGGCGCCGACGAACGGGCGACATTATATTTAGTGACGCTGTCACGTGCAGGCGCCATGCTGACAACAGCCGGCATCAGGTGTAGACGCTAAGTACGTGTGCTAGGGCCTTGTCATTGGAGGGGCGGATTGGGAGGGGGGCAAGCTCCCCCCAATCGAGCAGAGCACCCCCCCCCCAACAACAAAGAGGAATTTATGGGAGGGGGGGGGTCGGGTATTCTGCTGAGCAAGACGCTACATTTTGGCTTCTTGTCGGCAATTACAAATGGCCAGGTTACAATCAACCAGTCCTTACTGCCGCTCAGGTGTATACTGATTTTTATCATTTTCTTGCCCCCCCCCCCATCCTCCTTCAAGAGAACCATGATTCCTCCCCCCCCCTGCATTTTAAGCATTCAAAGGCCAATACTAATCAGTGCAGTTCACTGGTAATTCCAGCACAGACTTAACTACCTGGAAAAGATTCTAAGTAAACAAATCTGTTCTTGGAAGCAGAAACGTACCTACCATACGGTATGAACACGGTTCGTCACACCAGATGCTATCACTGAGACCCTACAGACATTGTGCACGACGTCTCAGTGAAGGGGGTCCGCACTGACCGTAGACTGTATGGGGACTGGCGCAGCCAGATAACAGGAATATAACGTCTTAAAGGCGCCGAACCCCTGTCGCGAGTCAGGTAGTGTCAGTGGTTCGCTTTGCTATCCTCGCGTTTGTCAATGGTCTAGTTGTACACGCTTTGGAGGACCACACAGCGTGATTAAATGAAATGAAAACAAAACAATAAAAAAAACTGTTTCAGCTGTCTGGACGTCTGGACTCTGCAACAAATATTTTCCAGTAATAGATTCACAACCGCTCAGATCTCTCCGGAATCGTTGCGAAACTGTTTGTGAAGAAAATGTTATCCCCTTTCGATCGAACTAAATAAGTCTTGCAGACGAGCAAATCAGTTATTAATAAAGAACAAATGAGGACAGAGCGCTTAAATTATCGAAAGATAACTCCAACAAAGATACTGGCAGCGCTCACACATAGCCGTATGCAGACGCCTGTGCCCAAAGGGAGCTTACCGTACCCAAACACGTAGCAAAGAGAGGGCCGAAAGAAAGGAACTTGGCAAATCCTCAAAAAAGATCTGCCATCCCTTTCTTTATAACGGCGCTATTCTTGTTGGAGTTATCTTTCGATAATTTAAGCGCTCTGTCCTCATTTGTTCTTTATTAATTATAATTTGCACTCTGAGGATTCCATGTATTTGTCATATGTTGTGTTCGTCGTTGAATCCTAGTTGTCAACACACGCTTAGTGAGCGGGCTGACTTCATTAACATGGATTCTCTATATGCACACGTTGTGCACTGAGGGTTAGCTGTGTGAAGAATAGCGCCGTTATAAAGAAAGGGATGGCAGATTTTTTTAGGATCTGCCAAGTTCCTTTCTTTCGGCCCTCTCTTTGCTACGTGTTTGGGTACGGTAAGCTCCCTTTGGGCACATGCGTCTGCATACGGCTATGTGTGAGCGCTGCCAGTATCTTTGTTGGAGTTATAAATCAGTTATTTACAACCGTTTCCATTGACAACCATACTACGATCCGAATGAGGAGTGGGAGGGGAGTCTTCACACTTTAGAAGTTAAACCTGACGTGCATGCTGCTTCGGTGGTGACAGCAACTGATGATGACGTCGCTGACAATGGCGTGAGAGATGTCTATTTCATGGCATTTCCCATAAGAAAGTCAGAGAGTCAAATTCACAGAGTCAAATTAAGCTTGTTCACAGTTTGTCGCAGAATCTGAAGTGGGCTTCTCGTTTGTTTGGGTTTTTTTTTAGCGCCAAGCGACGAATAATTAAAAACAACATTATGTCAAACATCGCTTTAACCTAGTCCATGTTTGATATAACAGTCTTCAGATAGGCCGACTTATGAAAGTACTCTGCTGAAACACGCACCCGTTTCTCACACCAGCTAGGACCTGCAAACGAAACTTCCACAGAAATGAAGATCTTCCAGTGAAACTGACTGTAACTCTTTATTTATTCGCATAGTAGGTGTGGGAGGTGGTTCCTCGTAGCTTTGATGAACTTTTGAAAAGGGAAAAACCCGGGCCTCGTTGACCCCTTGTTCCTCGGCAAGCGATCGCATTATAAACCTGGAAAAAACAAACACTACATCTCCTTTCTTAGTGCGGCCTGTGGAATTTCCTACCTCTCAACACCCCCTACCCGCCTACAGGGGAAGATGGGTTTTCCACCTGATGTGGTGGACTGTAGCAGCATCCGTATGGGGTGGGAACAGGTAAACCCATTTGTCACCGAACAAGGGTTAAATTGGGTCGCCACGGAATATAAATATATATAGTGTTTTCCTTGGGGTTAAAGGCAGGCCTGTAGCTAGAATGATGGTTTATTCTAGTCAGTCTGTACACGGTGGGTACTGGTTGTGACCAGGTGACCTAGTCCTTCATACACTGAGTCACTTGTGATATCTTTCGCACTTTGGGACGTAAAACGCGACCTTTTTATAGGACAGCGCGACGTCACCTATTTCACAGGCTACGAGATGCATTTGGCTGGGATTTCCAGCGCACGGAGAGACCGTTATTTGATGACGTCACAGTAAGCAGCTACGAGTCGTTGGCACCTGATCGGGACAAGAGCATAGTGTGTGGACACAGACTGTCAGCTGACCGTGACGACTGTAGTGCGTGGACACAGACTGTCAGCTGACCGTGATGACTGTGTCACTTGCAATAATAAAGCACCTAAACTTTTACAAAGCTGCATACTTGCAGAAAACATTGCGTGTGCATGCAGCAGTACATTTATTTTAACAAATGTATTTACTCGAGTATTTATTAAACATTTACAAAATACGCATTGCTAGTTAAAACAATGATGGACTCGGTTAGACCCTAAGCAATAAATAATCATAATTGCGGTTGTATGGATATTGTGTGTCATCACACTTTTCCTGCGAAATTTCTGCATCCATCCATTTGTCTCCGCACCACCTTGACCTCCCATTTATTCCGACGCTGGCCACATCCGGCACCTAGCGATCGATGTCACTGGCCCAGGTAGCTGACCGCGGTGTAAAATCCACGTAAAAAAATATACAGAAGTCAGCGACTGACCGACAATTGACGGCGGGATCTACTTGTGTTCCGTGGCGCCCATACTGACTGGCCCACAATAGGAGAGCTTAACCGCGGGGTTTCTCGCTGACAGGCAGAATAAAGCCCTCGACTATATGCGACAGGGGATTTCGTTTCTTCTGGGCGCTAGCTACCCGGGGTACTATACATTTCCTGACAGCACACATCGGGTGCATTGTCTGCTGGGGACTAATGTATGCGGCTTTGCAGATCCGGACGAGTTGCGAACAAAGTAGGCCTTTGTGACGACAGAGAGTCATTCTCTTCTCGTTTTCCGAAAGAGCATCGCGCAATTTACTGCTTTGTGCCCTAGAGTCTACGAGATGTGCCCCGCCTGAAAGACGGTGTGATTTTATCGGGCCTCGCTTGGCTTGAACCTTGGGAGGGGAGAAAATGGTTACCTTGTCATGTGTTAACAGTGCATGAAAGTCAACAAACGGCCATGGTGCGATGCTTTAATCCACTCCCCTTAATGCATGCTACACGCCGCGTACAAACTTGCTTTTTTTAAAGCTCTTGCCTGTCTGACTTGTTTCCTCTCCAGCCCCTCGTCGTGTGCAGTTTTTTTATTTTTAGTTAGTAGGGTAATAGTATGCACTACTTTGAGGTTTTTTTTTTTCAGAATTACAAGCGAGAATGATTTTCACAAAAGTTCTTCCTTGCATAGGCTCCCTCACCAACTGCTTGCAGTAAACATCGTGTTTTGTTACATGCACCCAGCAGTGGCTTTGGCAGTGGCCATTGTATCCGGGAGCAAATTATCATCTTCTTGCATCCCTTCTGGGACGTAGGTTACCTAGAAGAGTCCTCCAGGAATCTCGGTCCTGAGCCAGTCTCTCTGGCTGTCCTCAGCTGTGGCCCCATCTTGGTCTCAAGGTCTGCGCCCCAGTTATTATCCGGGAACAAAGCTACAGCAGAAATCATGTCGTGACGTAACTGTAAGTCTGCCCTCCCTCCCCACCCCAGTTTTTTTTAAAGATAAAGACGGGAACGTTTCTGTCAATTTCGTAAAGACATAAACCGGAACATGAACCTATAACTGAAAAGAGGTGCGGGGATTCGATTCCTGGAATAGTTCTATTATTTTACTTCCTTTCTTAGCGACAGTGGTATGTGCCCACGTCGACACCCATATGAACCATCCCATATGTGAGGTTCTACACAGCTTAGTGTGAAAGTAGGCCTACATTTGTTAGTGCCTCCTAAAAAATGTCTCTTAACGCTGATTTGTGACACACTTCCTGTCGGACACTGCGATCTTCAAGGTCGATTGATTTGAAAGTGTGTTTTTGTTGAAGACAGTGCTTGATTCAACCTCTCTGATCTGCCTGCCCACTTACAGCCCACTCGCAGCTCACTCACAGACCGCTCACGGCTTACATGGCCTATTGCTAACCGCTCTCTGTCACGAAGCGGAAATATTAGTCTGCACTCGTAGTCGATGATAGCAAGACAAGTGCATCTTGTAAAAGTACAAGAGGGATGGATGGAAAGGCGTGGCTTGTTTCCGAGCGAGAGGGATCGACAAAACGTGGTGACTGCTAACAATACTGTACACATCTATTCTCAATCGTCATCTCTAGCTTGACAGGCACGCTTCAAGGCGGGGGCGTCGTCACGGGAGGGAGTGGGGGTGGGGGGTGGGTGGGTAGAAAAGCCATTGACAGGGCGGCACTTGACAGATGATGGAGGATGGTGCGAAGGTGACAAATATCGTGATCATTTTCATGCAGGTATTGGTGTCCACTCGCCTGAAAACTCTGGAACTAGATAAATGAAGAGCATCGTGTTAATACGACATCCACACGTTTTTGACTTCCATCTGTACTGTTTTGACACAAGCCCGCTTTGCCACGCACGTAGCAATCATACTTTAAGCCAGGTCAGTGCCTTGTGGTGCAGCACTTCCGTGACGTTAAAAGCAGATAACCATTATCGACATCTTATGAACTACACAGTGCGGTCTCCACAGCACCGGCTGGCAGAGAAGTGCATGCTACTCTCGAAAGCACGTAAGAAGCAAATAATGTTAGTAATTATATGGACTATGTACAGGGCATAGGTACATAGTAGACTGACTATATGGACTAGAGGGACCATACAGCACTAAGATACACGAGGAAGCATTCAGAGAAGTCTAGATCACAGCTTGGTGGCAGAACTGGCTGTCTGAAAACACGTAGAAAGCAGCTAAATCCAGCATCGATGTGGGTCCCCTGTCAGGAGCTGCCTTCAGGGAACGCGCTGTGCGAGTATCTCTGGATTTGTGGTCGCCGTCGTTATGGGGGTGGGGGTGGTGGCGGGGGTTGACCGAGTTTCTTCCATTCTTCCCTTCAGGTACCTAAGAGGTGGGACTGAACAGGTAACCGAGCTTTCTGCGAGGAAGTGACGTATTTTAGGGTGGGTGGGGGGAGGGTGGTAAATGCCGAGGTCAGGCGCAGGTAACGCAGAGAAATGGGGAACAGAAAAGTCATTATATATTAGAGACGTTCTCATGGACATTTGACACACTGATGTGACAAAACATAAAAAGGTGTAGTGGCGGTGGGGGTGGAGGAACGGCGGAATTGGTTATGTAGGTGAAGGTCTGTTTGTGTGTGCGCACGCACACAGGTGGCTGTATCGTTGCCTTTGCCTGCATTATGCGGAGAGGGAGGTCAGGCCTTGGTGCAAGTCGCTATTCAGTGAACAGAAATTTATGCGTAAGAATGCTTTTTTAAATAACTGTCGGTCAGATGACGAAGGTGACTAGAAGGAACACATTGAAATACATGTATTCCGTACACCTTGTGATCTAGTCTAATGCTGTGAGCTGGTCCATGCTGGGACTGATTGAGCGATCTCTCGGATTTGGGCAGTCTTCAGGAAAGGAAATACTTAAAGGTAATCAAAACGCACACAGTAGATAGAAAGATATCCAATCTGGATTATATCTCTGCAAAAGGTAAGAGTAGCACAACTATAAAGTATTTACAGTAGGCAAGGCAACCAATGTGTGTGTGTGTGTGTGTGTGTGTCGCAGAATATTGTGATGAAGTGAGCCGACAAAAACATCAAAGCAAAGGTTTATGACTGCGATACATTCTGACCATGACATTGTCGAACATGCAGTAGTAAGCGT
>SMGT01005182.1:0-12070 GCA_004794575.1 Lanistes nyassanus
TAGCAAAGTCAGAAATTCAGGTGTGCACGTCCTTGATTATAGTAGTCCTTGGTTAGGCCATATAAGTTCGAGTGTATTTATTTATGGTAACAATTGAAGTTCTTAATTCCCTTATATGTTACTGAAAGCATCTTTATCATGTCACTAACTTTGTGGATAAAATACAATGCATCGACTATCCCCCTCTCCACTCCCTCCCCCCCCCAAAAAAAAAGATTACTCAGATTAAGCCATCTAAACAGGCAAATCTTGCACGAGCAAATGCATAAGTTGTCAGCTGGTTCAACTACACAATGTTGCACCTGCAGTTACATGTATTATGTTTTCTTAATATGGCTTACACAGTTGATAGTGAACCATACTTTCAGCAAGTTATTAACAAGAAATAACCATCTGACCTTATATCCCCTTAAAAAATAGTAGAAACAAAATGCTATTTTTAACATTTTAGCTTGCCCTTTGATAAGGATAGATGATGTGGATAAGGCTATGAGTTGGCCTGCTTTAAGAATAACTTTAACAGTTCTCTGATGCTTAATGCCAGAGCATGTAGTAGCTGTCTGTTGCTATCTTTTATAAAGTATGCTTTTTTTAATGCATTTTTTTGTGAAAACACTTCAAAACTATTTTTTCTTAAATGTCTCACATAATCCAAAGGGAAGAAATGCAGGACATTTTTTGTGTGCTTCATGGCTTCTGCCTTTCTGGGAAAACCTCACAGCAGCCAGTGATTTCACAAACAGAACTGGCATGCTTAGAAGCTGCGGTCCTGCTTATTGGTGACTTTATGACTTACATAAATCTCACTGTTATCATATTTTACAGAGGCAGTAACTAAAGCATGATTGGGAATATGCGAATGCAAACACTTTTTACCACAGTAGACACACAGTTACAATGTTATGCTAAGAAATGATGAGTTATACACCAGAAGCTAGTAAACATTGTGAAATTCTAGTCATAGCTTTGATAGATACATGTACACTGCATTTAGTGTTTCAGAAGGACTATGGCATGGTTTTTGTTTTGTCGTGTATGTGTTGGAGTACCTGCCACAGAAAATGACCTGGAATGTGTGTTAGTCAATAGAATGATCTCTTACTCTAGCAATAATACTACGTGTACTAAAAAGACATAGGTTTTGATACTACATGTAAATGCAGCAGAGAATTTGGAAAACTGATTGCTGTATGTTTGGTGACTATACTCACTCATTTTTTCGTTAGGTAGAACACTTGTTTAAACAAATTTAAACTGTTACACATGATATGATAAGCACGTAGTGGCCTTTTGTTTTATTTATGACTTGTGATTTTCTTTTCAATGTACAGATATTGGAGAAAAGCTGGCAGAGATTATGGGGAAGCAGAGCTTAGCAACAGTGAAGGAAAAGAAATTAAGTGATGAAGACAGAGCACGGAAAGAGG
Source organism: Lanistes nyassanus (assembly GCA_004794575.1). NCBI lineage: Eukaryota > Metazoa > Mollusca > Gastropoda > Architaenioglossa > Ampullariidae > Lanistes > Lanistes nyassanus. The sequence goes on from SMGT01005182.1 coordinate 1,428, forward strand.
CCATATTAGCACAGTATGGACACGTATCAGAAGGGGAAGAGTATCTTTTGAAAAAAACTTCTTTTAACAGCATGTTGTGTGCAGACTGTGAAACAATATAAATCAAGGCTAGGAATATCTGAACCAGTGGAAGACTGACATTTCACTCTTTGTTTAGTTGTTAACGATTTTACATCGTGATAGTGGATGATATTGTATACCATACCTATTAAAGTGACGTGGATGTGGTGGGTGCATGGGTGCAGTACTTAGTTGAGCAATAGGATGTATTCTTAATTGTAGAGAATATGGTTGTGAGAGTAATCTCCCCTTTTAACTCGAACAACCACTTTGAAGACAGTATAATGGCAAAGAAAAAGACTGGAACAGTATACAAGTTAAAAGAGCATGTTGGTACTGAGCATTTAAATATTTAAACTGGAAGAGGATGTTGCGCTTGTGAGAGGGTCAGCTTTCTGTTGATCCTGACTCTTTAAGTGAGTAGATCTACCAGGAATAGGTAGTAGGTAGCAAGCTGTGAAATGGCAACATGAGGCTGTCAAATCCTACTTTGCTTTCTGGGGTGTATGGCTTGAACATTTTTCTAAACTTTATTTATTAGCTAGTGGCATTCCTATGTCTGTCATGCAGGATTATTGACAGTCAGAGGCAAAAGTTATGTGACTGACATTCAAGCAATCACATTCCCTGACAGTGACGTCTACTTTGCTGTCAAAGTTTCAGAGAGCCAAAGGTTAAGAGAAAAACATCCTGTGATTGTCACTCAGTTTTTGTTATGTAAAGGCTAATCATAACATCTGGGGATATTGATCAGAAGAGCAGCGTCTTGTCTGCATTTTGCGCTTGTAAGCTAACGCATAGCATTATAGAATGTGAGAAATTTCATTTTGGGGAACAAAAGGTCGGCTTCCCTGCACCAAAATGTTACTGAATGACAAGGAAAAGATCTGAGGTTGTCTTTGCTGTGGGTACCCACATTAGTTGATTTTACATTAGGTTGCTTATGTTTGGTGACTTGCAGAGTCTGCTACAACCTACTCATAGATATGGAAACCAAGGAAATGTTGATGTGTCTTAATACTTCCTTTGTACTGACAATCAGATTAGTTTCTAATGCTATAAAACAATTGCGAATGAGGCACATATCAGGTGCTTCCACACTGGGAATTCTGTGGCAATGCATAGCCTCAGTCCTACCCAGTCACATCATGCTGACACTAGGCCAACCAGTCGTAACAGGTAGGACAGCTACTGATTACCAATTTTTAAATCTTAGACAGAAACCGCTGACATCCTGCGTTTGACTACCGAGGCTGATGATGGAAGCAGTGAAACAGCCAATGCTGATTGAAGCAGTGAAATGGATAATGCTAAGTTCATTTTCTTGTATTGCTGATACGCATGAAAATAGATATTGTAGATGTGTTGACTCTTGCAAATATCATTTGCCTCCCCGTGGCCTGAAAGCCGCAAACGTTTGCATATAAATTTATTGTGACTGTTGTGTCTTAGCAACAGTTGGGTGCTTCCGATCCGTATTAATAAGAAATCTACCGATGCATTCAGTCAATCCTATATAAACATGGGTATCTATAGTCGTTATTGCATGTTCCTCGTGCACAGTGCTTTACTGTTGGCCTTTCCAGACAGCAAACATAATTATTGCATATTGACCAAGTTTGTCAATCTTGTTCTGAGTTGCAGGGGAGATCACTCTTACAATGATCAAGAGATTTAAGAAGGTCCGTTTAAAAAAATGCAGAGCATTTAGAGACCCCCTTTTTAGGAACAGGTAAGTTTTGGAGAAGAAAGCAAGCAGGCAGGCAGACTAGTATATGTGTGTGTTGCATGGTCATGCGTGCTTTTGCAAGAACCTTCTGGTTTATTTTCTTAACAATAAAAAGTGACGAAGAGCCTGATGACCCTGGTGGAGCGTCGGTCCAAGCTGGCGGCGGTAGTCACATTAAGGGCAAAGGAGAGTCAGGTGATGGTATCCTTGTGGCATGGATGCTTAGATAGTTCCAGACTTCACATTGGTTGTTGAGTTTGGTTGGGAAACACTATGGGGGAAGTTGTCTACATGTCTGATCTGATTTCTCTGTACACTCCATCTTCTCCACTTCGCTCTTCCTCCGATTCACATCTTTTTCCAACAAAAATGCTTCAAACGCAAGTCTCATGGCCTTCACTGTTTCTCCGTCTATGGCCCTCAACTCTGGGGCTCCCTGCCCTCTCACAATGACATCAGACACTCTCCTTCTTTCTCGTCCTTCATATCCAACCTCAAAACCTCTCATTACCCTTTTGGATAATGTATGTGGGCGGCTTGTGCTTGTGCATGTGATGTACTTTGTCTATCCACGCCTAGATAAAAGATAGGCGCTTTATACATATTATTAGTGGGAGGGTATTCGGGTAGGGGGAGAGGTCTGTGGCTGTGATGTTCTCGACTGGAGGGGGCTTGGTGGTGGTTCCTGCTTGCTGGTCTTTCTTCTGACACTCTGCTGCGGTTGCGGTTCATCTCATCCGCGGCTGGTTGTCGCTGTTGGCCAGTCCTGCTGCTGCACTGTATGTAAGTTCTATTTATCTCTTCTTTTAGGTTTTACTTTAGGTATTATTTGCTTTTGTTTTGTATATTTTGATTTTAAATTTACTGCCGAGCTCTATTGTGTAAACATTATTCTTTTATTTCTGATTTCTGCAGACACTGGCTATATTTCAGATTGTCTACATCCTTTTTGAACAAATCTGTACGTGATTAGTGATGGTACTAAAGTTTACTCAACCAACAGATCTGAAGTTTTTGCTTTTCTCATGAGCTTTAGAAAGTTCTTTGACTCTCCTTTTTGCCACAATCCATTTTATAAAGTCCCGTCTTTATCTTCTCTGGGGTAGTGGTTCTGTACTAGTCTGTTAGTGAGTCTGCATGTGCATGTGTATGTGTGTGTGTGTGTGCATGCATGCGTTCCTGTGTGTGGGTGCGTGCATTTTGAATTACGTGGTAAGATTTGGTAACATTCATGGGCTAATTATTATTAATTACCTTAATTGTCAGAAAATTTTGTTGATGAATTTAGCTCATGCAAATACAGTTCATAAATTCCATGCAACATGTGTAGCATTATTGGTTTACAGGTCTCTTATGTAATGTTCTAAATCAAATCCATAGAATGCCACGTCAGCAGTGTTGATGTATTTTGGGTACTCCGTTGAGCATACAGATATTTGCCTACACATGTAAAGGCACACATGCATGCATGCACTCAACACACATTTGCACACATTCTATAACATCCTTTAATTAAGGAAGCTAAATGTTTTTGTTCAGTAAAGATTGATACTTGGAATTATAATATATGTGATCTAAAAATCAGAACACAAGAAAGCCTTTTAGAATACAAATTTATATCCTTAACCTGTAAAGCATTGCTTACTCGAAATCTCAATGCCACACTGGTCATGCAGGTAAGCTAAACTGTATGTTTAAGATCAAGATAATCAGAGATAGTCCAATGTCCAGAATGGTTGATAGTGCCGATGGTGAATGGTCAAGACTCAAACCTGGCCAATACAGATGGTGAATGCCAGTGTTTTCAATGTTATAAAAGAGATTCACTTTACTTATGAATGAACCATGTAGCTACATGTACTGATAGTACATAAACAGGGGTATTGCCTTCTGGTAGCTGCACAGGTACGTTGCATTATCTTGGCTTTTCTGAATGGAAGTAGACTAAAATGGTGGATATGAGTGGTTGCGTGATTTTGAAACTGGGTATTTTGTTGCAATGTAAACATAATTTGTATATTTGTCTTTAAATGTTACTACAAAATTTTAATTTCCCTGCAAGCAACTTTTTGTATGAAACTTCTGTCGCCAATAGATTCGGTAAAACGTGAGTGCTGATGTTTGCTGACAGATGCAGTATCAGCACTGATGTGGAATTGGATACAGTTGTTGGTCAATCTCTGTAGCAAATATAATATTTTGTTAATTTTGTTATCTCTAATATTTTTGTGTAAGGCACTACCTCCAAATAGAAGACCTTTGACATAACAGACACCTCAAAGTAACAGACATGCTGGTCAAGAACTGATTGTTTTCATTGTAAAATAGCAGACTTATGCCTATTGTGAATAGCTGACACACTTTTTAGTCCCAGCTGTGTTTTCTACATGTTTGTAGTGGACACAGTTCCATGACATGCACTTTTTGACCTGCCTGACATTGTTTGGGGTTCACACATTTTCCACCAGATATTGCGTGAGAGACCAGACTCTGCTCTACATGAGCAGGGAAGGGTATTTTCAAGCCAACTACCTCATTATTGAATTGTGGTTTGGATTAGATTATGGCAGTGCTGTGGGGTGTGTGTGTGTGTGTGAGGGGGGGGGGAGCAGATTGTCAAGTGGTTAGAGTGTGGGACTCCAAACCTGAAGGCATGGGCATAAGCTGGTTTGAAATCCATAGGAACACATAGTTTCAAACACTCCATTCCTTTGGAACCTTATAAAGCACAGGCACCACACCCTAGATCTTAAAAAGAATCTTAAAAACTGATAGTAGGGGGAAAAGTGGTCTGTCACACCAATTTATGCGAATGGTCGTCCATTTGGAAATACCTCAGACTGTCCTTATGATAGCAAACCACCATATCTGGAGAAAATTTCAGATGTCTTCATAGGAGTCTGCTGCTTATTGGTTCTACTGTAAATGCATATTCAGGTTTAGAAATACATATAAAACTTAGCAAACCTACTTTAACTTTAGGAGTGAGCGGGTGTGTGTGAATTCTAAAGCTTAAAAAGATGTAAGGGGAAATGATTGATTTATTGATTGATAAGGCTTAATGGTCAGCAAGCAACTGAGGCAATATCACCGCCAGGAAAGGAGAAGAGAGGAGAGTGAGAGAGACGGGGATGGATGCATGGGGAGGGGTGGACGTGGCAGCAGGCAAATGGAGAGATTGCCATTTAGCAAAGCTGTTAGAACAGAGGGCTTACACGGAGAAACTGTCTTGTAGGCAGGCTGTTAGAGGGCTAACATGGGGGTGGGGGTGGGGACTTTCATTTAGCAAAGCTGTTAGAGGTGAGGCCCAGCAGGCTATCGTCTTCCCTGGGTTAGTAATATTATGACATATCAAGAAAAGACTGTAAGTGAGCTTTCCTTGCACATGCACTGACGTGGAGAGCGGTCTTGCGACCTGGGTGAGCGACCCCCGGGAAATGTCACTAGTGCCACAGCTCGGCGTGTGGATAATCGACGTGTTATAATATATACCAATATACTATTCAAATAATCATTGGTCGATAACTTGATTTAGCATCCCCCCCCCCCACCCGGTCGAGCTAGGGATTTTAGTGTTGTGTCGTGCAACTCACTTCAGCTGCTGCCTAAGGCGGTTTTCACACAAGAAAGGAAAGCGAGTGACCCTAAGTTCGACTGTATGAGCTTTGGCATCACCACAAATAATGTCAATGGCGTCGTTGGCCTGTGAGGGAGGAGAGATTTTGTGAACGATGTGCTAGAAAAGACGTAGGCGACGAATTTCATTACTTTTTTCACTGTGGCAGACTCCATAATGATCGTAACAACCTTTTACCCGAATACTTAAGAATACGTCCTGTTTCAAGGCATGCAATTTCCATGCACTGCCCGCAACAAACCATAAAAAAAGTAAGACGACACGACTTGCCAAAATCATCGTCCGTACTGTGCACTAACGTGTATCTGTTTCTGTGGGTTTTTTTTTAAAAAAAAAGCTATGTTCTTCCACTGTAGGTAAACGTTGTTCTAAAATGGTTGTTGTGTACCATTCTCCATTCCTCCTTGAAAGATTAAAAATTGTCATCGTCATTGTCATCGTCACTGTAACGTTAGCGCTGGATGTGGCAGGCGGAGAAGGAGCAACGCGAGAAGTCCAAGCAAGAGCACGAGAAGAAGAAAGAGAAAGACAAGCAAGATCGCGAGGCGCAGCGCCAGAAGCAACAAGAGCGCAAGGAGACCGAGAAGAAGAGAACTCAGAAAGGCGAGCGTCGCAGATAACCCTTGTAGGGTTTATCTCCCCTGTCGTTCTGCGCAGTTCAAGACACTATGCACATTTTGACGACGACGATGATCGATGATACAGACGACAGCTGTGACGATGAAAATGAGATTGTGATTGAGGTTTTGAGTTTTGAGGTGTTTTTGTGTCTGTTGTTTTAATCGTTTGGGGGGAAAGACGTAGATAGGAATTTTTATTTGTGTGCAAATGATGAGACGAGAGAAAAGTTCAATGCCACTTTTTCCCCTAAATTCAGAATGGGTTGACACGTGTAGCATTCAAAAGTGCGGTGGTCGTTTTCTGGTCATTAGGTCTTTTTGGTCGCAATATTTATAAGCGCTTTTTGTGTATGCTGTAATTTTATTGTTATGAAGTGTCACGTGGTGGTGTTGGAATAAAGTTATCAAAAGTGCGGCAGGGGAGCTGTTTGTTGTGAAGCTGCGGAGACGGAAGCCTGAGGGAGTCGGAGATGGCTGTGACTGGAGAGACTTTGGAACAAGAAGCTGAGGCAGGAACTTGAGAGAACGAGGCTTATGTGTTCACTGTATTACGGTCTTTGTTGTTCTTTATGGGAGACTGTAGGTGGTGGGAGCTCGGCCATGTCATGGGAATTTTGGCAAGAGCCACGATAGCAGGGTTTTCCTGAGTCTTAGATAATAGCTAGTGAGGCAGAGGCCACTAGGTTTGCGTAACTGTGGTCGGTGGGGGGGGGGGGTCAGTCGTCGGGCAGCGGTTGACTTCTGAGAGGGGAAAACCTGCTACCCAGACGGAGGTGGGGGTGGGAATGTCCAGGGATGGCCGAACGGTCCGACCACCTGCCGATAACGTGTCTGCCGCTAGGTGGCCCCCTAGGCCAATATAAGGTAGGGGTTTTCCAACCCTTACGTCTTTCTCTGGAACTCGGCTAGTGCAGCGTCGTGGCGGCTTGATCGTACAGCTGTAAGTTCCGACTAGTCGAGGAGTGGGCCCTGTTCTGTGTGAGCAGTAGAGGAGCGACGGGAGAGCAGAATCTGTGTAGCGCCAAGTCCTGTGTGTGTCTTCGGCCGAGGAACCTCTGTCTCCACATCCCAACGGACAGCGCATCGTTATCCAGCTAAGTACCTGATAGCTGGTCGTGCTGTAGACCCGTTAGGAAAAGTGTACCGTAACCTGCAGCTGCCTCGTAGTGTAGGCATAGCTACGTGTAAAGTTGGTATCTGTCACGTATGACTTAATGCATGTGTTGCGCAAGTTAGCAGAAACAGTACCATAAGCAAGTAGTCAGTTGTAGGCCGGCAAAACGCTAGAATTAGTATTTGTAAGCATAACGTAGGCGAGCCATAGATTTCGGTTGTGCTTGTATTTTGATTGGTTATCAGACATGTCTGTATTGCATAAGGGGATCGTCCCAGTAATTTCACTTACATATGATTGTGGAGCACACTTACTTGCATCGTATTAAATTCTTCTTTGTTATTGTTCACGCCAGGTGTTGTCTTTCGTTGTGTAGTAGTCGGGGAAAGGCTAGTGGGTGGGGGCTGAGCCATTAGACAAGCAGTAGCTGATTGTTTAGTATTTGTGTTGACCTGGTGTGACGTGTTCCCACTAGCGAAAGTGTGGCTGGCCGAGTGTGCGGGTCTTGCGTGAGTGACCCGACGTGCGGTCAGTGCCCTGCAGTTAGGTGACGGACGATTGTGCGTGTGGCTGTGTGCGCCGGACAACCGGCGGCCCTGATTATTAAAGGCAGTGAGCGAGGTCAGTGCGCATGCCACGAAGGTTTGCATCCCTCCCCCTCCTTTAGATCAGAGATTACGTTTTCCTATGCGTAGGTGGAACTATCACTGTATTACTAAAATGAATTAATATGATTTCTTAATCATATGGCCGAGCCCCGACCACCTACAGTCTCCCATAAAGAACAATAAAAGACTGTAATACAGTGAACACACAAAAAAGAATGTATTGTTGATATAAACAGGGAGTATTTACAATCAAGACAATATTTGCTATGACTCGTTTTAACTCTAGGGGTCCCGCAATTTCCTTCTGTTTGAGCTAGGTCTACTATAACATCTCATACCACCCTACATCACCCGCCTCGTCATTAAACACAATGACAAACAACGTACCTCAATCTCGCCTTTGCTTACGAGAAAAGAATGACCACGCGATGCACAACACTCGTTCCCGAATGCTTCTTACAGTCCGCACGACAGTCTGTACGTTGGAGCGCTTCTTCCTTGGATATGTTCACCAGTAGATACCCTGAAGACCTCTTGAACACCTCCACGTAACAGCAGACTTCGATGCTGACGATCACACACGCCACAGAGGATATGACGTTTTCCAAAAGGCTGACAGCCCCTTGAGCTCACCCCAAGAGCTCGGTTACAGGCAGCCTCCTTGTAAGGCTGGACCTTCGCCCCCTGCTTCAGACGGTTGTCTTGTCCGCAGTCTTTGGTCTCCCTCCTTTATGTTCAGCAGTCCTCTCCCGCCCGGTCAGCGTAGAGGTTTCCCACAGCAGAGGAGCACTTGCTAGAGTCTCACCCCAGTCTGGAGGTATCCAACAACCTCACAGAGTCCCTTGCGCTATGCAACTGGTCTACTCAAGCCACGTGCTGTCGCTGCTAGACTTCCACACGTCTAGCAGAACGAGACACCTCAATTCTGCAGCTGAATCGTTCAGCCTTCAGCAGAGTGGTACCACAAGACACGTACGTCTCCCCACAGCAGCTCTTCTTCACAGGAGTTCAGGCTAACGAAGCCCTTGCTGTAGATTTCGCTGAAGATGTCCTCTCACAGGATATTTTTGGGGGTAAGACGTCCTCTCACAAGATGTTTGGGCGTAAGATAATTTGACGGTCTAAACCAGTCCTTTTATTCTCAATTTTCCTCCGTAGATTCTTTCATTCACACGCACTTGGTGAACAAGGCGGTTACATGTATCAACCAATCAGGTCAGAGACAGCAGAAGCCACACCCCGTGCCAACTACAAAGACATGTCCCTAAGTGGACACAACTACCCCCTCCCCTTCCTGGTTGTTTACACCCATCGGCTACATCAAAGCCCTTGATGCTTGATACTACGCGACACTGGATTCCTCCAGCTACGTAATCCTTCCCTGAACACTAACCCACACCTGGCTAACCTGACACCTGCTAAGGCGCTTGAACAAGGGATAATAGACCTTAATTAGGGCCGGAGAGGCGAGGATGGATCACACCTGGAATCTATGGTGTAATCTCCTTGACCCACCAGACCCCAAAACGTGACAATGGAGGAAGCTGATTCAGAGAGTTTATGGGGGTGGGGGGGGAGGCTTAAGGTTGACATTCTGGTGAACTGGCCTTTGCCCATCCACGGGTAGCCGCACTTTGTTTCTTCACCGCGACCGCAGACAGGTTTGGTCTTACCACGCGGCCACCCCCATTCCTCTCCCACCATATAGCCTGAAACAGCATCTGCGGTCTAATAGCGGCCCTTAAAATCATTCATGTTCTAGACAAATGAATGTCGATTTATCCAGTACATTAGTAGACACGAACTGATTTTTGATCTTGTTAAGCAAATTGCAGAATTATCGCCTTCTTTTCTTACACCAACACCTCTCGGAATGGTTGTCCAGTAACTGGCATTTATCGAGGAAACGTTTTAGTAATTACAAAAGAAGGAAGAAACGAAAGGGATTTTTTAAACAAGATTTTTATTTTTGTGTTTGAAGCACACAGTAAATACTGAAGAGGTTTCTGGAGTGTACAAAAATTATACCTTTTTCGTTGATTTTGTTGTCGGCCTTTTGTTGCGGAATTCTGAGAATGACCCATCTTTTCAAAACTCTCGGAAAATCCAGTCCAACAGAGAAAAGTTTTTTGCCTGTTGGTGAGGAGTGAACAGCAGGGTGTGATTTGGGGGTCAACGGACGTTTTACAAGTCAAACGATTTGCAATATCAGGTTTCCCATCTTATAGTCGTACATAATCTGATTCCTGTCAACAGATGCCTTCAGAGTAGTAACCGATCCGCCGTGTGCACATGTTTCAATGCAGTATGATCAAAATCAGTTCAATCAGTCCACAGCTGCATGTAGATATGAACGACTTTCCGCTGGGCTTCTGAAAATGCACTCCGTATTTAAAAGGGTGCAGGTAGAAGATGTCTGAGCTGTAAAATGCTTCTGACTGGTCCCTGTCCCCAAACCACAAACTGTGCATCTTGACGAGCAACAGCTCACCAGAGTCCTCAAGGCCGCAGAAGAAGAACGGCAAGGTAACTTCCACGTTGGCTTGGTATTTTCTGAACAGTGCCGCCATGTACAGAAACAAGGAGGCCAGCCTTGCGGGCACGTAGATGAAGTCCGTGGCCATGTGGTAGAAGATGGTGCCAGAGTTGACGTAGGCCCGGCGATCGTCCTGCTGACGCGACAGGAACACCAGCTCGTTCAGCATCCCCAGCATGGCGGTGCGACCTCCCTTGGTATTCCACCAGCCCCAGCTTATTTGATGCGCGGCGGTGTTTACGAAGCTGCGCTGAGTGGCGAACCTTTTCCCAAACAAGTTGTCCTTCGGCAAGGACCGCAGGACCCGGATGCCACTCCTGGCGCCGCGTCTAGAAAAGG
>SMGT01005182.1:13474-26232 GCA_004794575.1 Lanistes nyassanus
GGGCAAGATCCAGCCTTACAAGGAGGCTGCCTGTAACCGAGCTCTTAGGGGTGAGCTCAAGGGCTGTGTACCAGCCTTGTGTAACGTCATATCCTCTGTGGCGTGTGTGATCGTCAGCATCGAAGTCTGCTGTTACGTGGAGGTGTTCAAGAGGTCTTCATGGTATCTTCAGGGTGAACATATCCAGGGAAGGAGCGCTCCGACGTACAGACTGTCGTGCGGACTGTAAGAAGCATTCGGGAACGAGTGTAGTGTTCTGTGAGTGTTTGTGCATCACGTGGTCATTCATTTCTCGTAAGCAGAGGCGAGATCGAGGTACGTGTTTTTGTCATTGTGGTTAATGGCGAGGTGGGTGATGTATGTTGGTAAGGGAGAGGAAGTGAGCTGTGGCACAGCCCTATCGTATTAGATGAAAACCAAAATTACCTTGTAAATAAACTACATTTTTATTCTCTTTCTCAGAAATCATCTTTGTTATCTTTAGTTGTGTAATAGAGTGGAGTGGGGGCTCGGGCCAGGGAAGGTTAGTGAGATAGTGATTTCTGAGGTCTCCACTCATAAGTAAGAAATAATTGTTCGCGGACGGGGGGGGAACGCCACCACGAGCCATTTGTGTGCGTGTGACAAGGCCACGCAGGCGGGGAGAGCAACACGGAGGTCGGTTGTCTCTTTCAAAACCCCCCAGTTCGCAACACAGTCGACCTCCTTTCTCTTGTTCACAGATTCGACGAGCTTGTTTGCTTATGCATTTTTGCTCAGTCGACTCGCTCCCTTCCTCAATTTTTCGCTTATTATTCACTCAGCTCACTCACTTCAGTCAATCACCCAACCATCCAACTAAATTCACTGAACCCATCCCACCAGGCCACCCACCCACCCACTCGCTCTCTCACTCACTTATTTTTAGCCTGGCCTGTCCTGTTCTACTTTCAAGACACTGTTTCCGGGGAGCCACATGGCACATACAATACGTAGTCTTCTCCCCGGCTGTTTATTTTGTTAATAGGATTTTGCTGATTGTGTTGCTGATTATTTTTCCTGTTTTGTTCGAAAAAAAAGAAAGGGCGATGCCCTGAAATGTTGTGTTTTTAGATGGTGTATGTTGGGGAAAAGGGGTTGCAGATCAAGCTTGGTTCTCTTCGTTTGTGTAAACACGATTGTAAATCGCTAGGAGCGTTGTATTGCATTTTTGTAACCTAAAACTGATATAAAGATTTACATTATCGAACGGTCTTCTAAGGTTTGCGTTTAGTATGTATTTATCTCGCACGTCAGGGTTGTGAACATTCAGCCTCACATCTCTCTAGCTAATGCGACGTCTACACGGCACGACTAAGACAAAAGCATTTCGTTAAGAACGAGTCGAACCGTGTGCCGTAAAACAATTAGTCTCATTTCGATGAAGAACTTTTCTCCAAAACTCTTTTCCTTCCCGAAATTTTAGTTGAAACGTGTCTGTAGTGAATAGTTGATCCTATTTTTAAAGAATGTTTTGCTGCAAACGAATGGACTCGTTTTTCATGACTACTTTCCTCTGACTTAGTCGGTCCGCTTGAACTGCGCATTTCATGTTGTTCTCGTGTACAATCTGTCGCCACTCTGGACTTTCAGCGAGGCGGATCATGAAAGGTTTGCTTGCGAAAGTGGAGAGAAATAGTATTATTTGCAAGCAAAACAGCAGCAGCAGCAGCAGCAGGAACAACAACAACGACTACCAAAAAAAGAGTTAGTCTTTTACATCAAAGGACAAGAATGCAAACAGGTGTTATATTCCGTTATCCACTGTCCCTTTTTGTCAGTGATCCATGATACTCACACGAACTCAAAGAACGTCACTAGAGCATAACAAGCTCAAAGTTAACAGCTGGATGTCAACCCACTTAACAGTTAGCACCGGGCGTGGCTGCAACAGACTCCGACTGGTTTCTGTGCGCTAACCTGAAAATAAAACACTCCTATTGTTTTTAAACCCTACTCTGTTCTTCCATTCTCAATTACTGGTCAAACTTGTGGCTGTTATGATGGGACGTGTTTGGAAGACGGCCCTTTGGCCAAAGTCCCCGTTATATCTCCCACCTAAACGTCATGGAGGCTCGCCTCTGAAGGGACCAATGGCCAAGTCTGCAAGTGTCCCGCTAGAGAATTCCGGGGCTGAACAGAATCGCCAGGCTGGCTATGTACTTCCCACTGTATTCCTCTCTCTGCAGCGCCCTCTACGTCACGTGATCTACCCCATCGCGTGCTTCCGGCCTCGCAGGCCGCATCAGGCGGATGTCCAACTCATGACCTGGTGAGGGGCGCTAGCTCCAATCTTGAGGTTACTCGTGTCCACCGAGCATTTATTGCAAGTGTAACACATGTAGTACCTTGCTGGCAGAATCCTGTCAACATCTCGATTAGTATGCTACCGCAAACACCGATTATGTCTAGACTAGATCAACTTTCGCGACGTGACGCACGACTTAAATGTTTTTGTTATTCATACAATATTTTTTCCTGTTTGTGGACAACGTATTGACAAACACAAGGACGACCCTAGGCCTGAAGCGCAGGGCCCCCTCAAGAGCGGGGCCTGGGGCGGTCGCCCCACTTGCCACCCCACAGCCGCTCCTGCGTCCGACTGTTTTCCGCTGCATGCTGCAGTCTGCATTTCCGACCCACTTGGGGCACGCATGCGCAGACCACCTTTCATCCCCTTTAGCGCGAAGACAAAGGCTTGAACTTAAACATGAAAACGGAAGCCCTACCTCATACCTAACCCTACCCACCTCCCTAAAAAAAATCACTAATATGGGTATCGGATAACTAGTTTTTAATTGTGAAGTCCAAAGTCTTCACCACTCAGGTACTGACCGCCACAGAGTGGTCTGTTCACTGTAACTATAAGAAGTGACACTGTGTAGAAGTCATGCCTTGACCTATAATTATCTGCTGCTGTGGTTACAGTACCAGGTAACCCTGTCTTTAACATTCACTCTTCATGATATGGTGTGAGTGAATATGTGGGCAGCTCGCTCTTAAGAAGGGCATGTTTGTGTAAATATATCGTAGCTTTTTTTTGTAAATATATTGTAGCTTTTTGTGTAAATATATCGTAGCTTTTGTGTAAACATATCGCAGATTTTTGTATAAATACTGTATATTGTAGCTTTTTTGTATTTTGACTGGGTTCTTTTTTAAATGTGAGCAGCAAAATCGAAGAATGGGCAAAGAGTAGGTTAGTTATAGGGACTGTTTTTAGACTGTTATTATGGTTGGGAGTTTACAAAAGATTTTGGAAAAACATATCTACATAGGCCCATTAAATTTGTTTTAAAGGTGACCATGTTAATATCAAGTAAGCAAGCTTTGCTCCAGTGATTAAGAAGAAACCATACAGGCAAGTTGATGCTTCCTCTGTGTTTTTGTCATCTTAGGATTTTTTTTTTCGTGTCGCGTACCACTCTCTCCCACACATACATGCGTCAGGCGAGCAACGAAAGTTCGTTTTTGTTCTTTTTTTCGGGCTTAAAAGGATCCTCCGTTCCTTTATCAACTATCACAGGTAACACCCTTTTGATGACTCTCACTTTACCCTCTACTTATTCACAGTTCGCTAATTTGCTTACTCTATGAAAACCTTAGCGCCTAAAGGCCAAATGTCTCGCGCTGACGCAATCCAGTGGTGAGTAACCAGGGTCTTGTAATACAATGTGCAATTATGTCAAACAGAAGTGATTTCGACAATTTCCGCTTTCAGTTACCAACACAGGTATTACAGCGCTGCCTCTCCATTCTGATTTCCGACCTAGGAAATTTACTCTTCGTTAAGAAATATCAAACGGCTACTGTCAACACATTTATCTCTTTCTAAAGGATTCAGCTGGATCCCATAACTGGGTCAAAAACACAAATAAATTCAAGGTAGTATTTCTGCAAACTTTGTCTACTTAAAAAAACATTGTCACTATTGTTAACACAATCCAGGTTCACACAGAAAGAATGCAGATAGCGTCCACGTAGTTTTCTCTTCCTAAAGATTTTGGTTTAATCCTATAAACGTTAACAAAAGCACAAATATATTCTAAGGTATAACATTTCTGCAACATTTGTCTACAGAAAAATCCGTATCGCTATTGTCAGCTAAATCCAGGCTAATGCACAGAATGTAAATATGAACGAGTCTTTTCCCTCTCAGTAACAGCGTAGTAAACGCATCACTAAGACACCAGTCATTACACTATACACTGTAAACGTACTGCATCAGTGCAGTGGTAATTTGATGCAATCTTACACAAATTCTAATCAACGCACCTAAGTTACAATTAATTTCCCATGCTTCTGCTGGTGATATAATCATCGCTAGTATGTCTCTGTCTTGTTTACCGACTTCAATTATTACTTCTAAAATGTCACTAATTTCTTTTATACTGTTTACGTGGCCTGACATCTCGCGGTCTTTGTTAGTCTTTAGTAGGCCGCACCTCAAGGCGCACTAACACCGCAGTCTGCACGTTCTATTGCGACCGCAACGAAACTGGGTGGTCTCTGGTCGCCTGCCACCAGAATGATATTTTTGAATTAATTATAGAGTTTCTGAGGATGACTCGCGGACCTAAACGCAACAAAAATCCCTATACGAGGATTTGATCTCCGTATATATATATACTGTAATATTGTAATATTTATTTTACAAGTATATTTTATATTACGCCATCTACGGGATAGGTCAGTAGAAGGTAGATTCGTCCAGCGTTCTGACAGGGAGGTTAGGTTATTGTTTGCTTAACGTCGCACCGCAGACTGGGTGCGTATCAGGACGGTGGACTATAGGAGGGATGGGGTCCTGTTGCTAAGCTATAGACTGAAAGAACCACCAGACTGACAGCTGCAGTAAGATGATCAGTGCGGACAGGCAGTTTAATGTGCTGTAAAAGGCACGATGTATAAATGCAGGAAATAATCCTTGGCCGCACCAGAATTCGAACCAGCAACCTTCCACGTGCTAGTCTTCAGGTCTACCAACTGAGCTATCCAGGCCCCCTTCTGACAGGGAGAAAAGAGATTCGACACTTAATGTGAGTAACAGGTATGGCGACAGTTCCCACGAGCGGATGCAGGCAGGCGCAGTGCACACAGTAATCCCATATATAGTAAATAGAAATAAAATGCGTCACTGCTATTTCGTCAGTCGGTTTCCTAACTTTCACCGCGTGACCTGTAAATTAGCATACAATTTTTTAAATTAGTCTTCAGGGTTTTATTTGCGCTGTTGTTTGACTAATCAAGATAAATTTGTGATCGTTGATGATTTTTGTGTTGTTGGATAGCTTCTTCCGTCGCTATTGTTTCATTTCCTTCAGTAATTAAAATAATGTTCTGGCATTTATACAGCGATTGTCGCCCATCTCAAAGCAAAACCAACGTACACGATTATATTATTTGAAACAATTTGGAAAAAAAATATGTTTTGAGGCTGGCTTTGAGGAATGAAATGGAAGTAAAGTGTCTTATGAAAAAAGACAAAGAGCAGACTAGAAAAATAGAGCAATTTAAAAACAAAACACTAGCGAAATTGCGGTGCGCTTAGGGTCATAGACCTTAGGAAGCCTGTGCTAAAGTTTAAAATGAAACAACGTAAAATTTGACAAACAGGAA
Source organism: Lanistes nyassanus (assembly GCA_004794575.1). NCBI lineage: Eukaryota > Metazoa > Mollusca > Gastropoda > Architaenioglossa > Ampullariidae > Lanistes > Lanistes nyassanus. Next base: position 19,112 of record SMGT01005182.1, read on the forward strand.
TACCGCAACTTTCGCTCTTCTGCTTTTTTACGTTTACATACACATTTACACACACACACACACATCGCGAGTGAAGCCATTTATACACACACATAATTTTATATACACACACAAACACAAACATAAAAATATCTCAAATGAGCCCATGGATGAAAAGATGCCCTACACATGAATTTAAAAATGAATTCCTAAGTTACACAGATTGTAAATAACTTTTACATATAAAAGCATTCCCTTCAGGTTTCTTAACATGTCCGACGTACTTATAAGGATGGACATAAATAACGTCTTTCTCATAGAATTACTGAAGATTCTCCCGGTCTTGTGACAACACGCTGTGCATTTTCACTTGCTGTTCACAGACTATGCATAACATATAACTGAACACCCACACATCCTCTCTCTCTCTCTCTCTCTCTCTCTCTCTCACACGTTTATAATACTTGTAACAATTAGGAAAAATATGTTTTGAGACTGACTTTGACGAATGAAACGGAAGTAAAATGTCTTATGAAAAAAAAGCAAGGAATAGACTGGAAAATAGAGGAAAGTTAAAAATAAAACAATAACGAAATAGCAGTGCGCTTCGGGTCATAGACATTTTGAAGCCTGCACTAAGATTTGAAATGAAACGTAAATTATGAAATATAATGAAACATGAATGACGTAACTTTCGCTCTTCTGCTTTTTTCACAGTTAAATACGCATATATATATACACAATTACCTACAATAAAGCCATAAATGAAAAGATCCCCTGAGGATGAATCTAAAATTAAATTCCTAATTTACACAGTTCGAAGATAACTTTTGCATATGAAAGCATTCCCTTCAGGTTTCTTAAAATCTCCGCCGTACTTAAAAGGATGGACATAAACAACGTCTTTCTCATAGAATTTGTGAGGATTCTGCCGGTCTTGTCCCCACAGGCTGTGCATTTTAACAAAGTTAACATCGCCTTTAAGTCCACAGACAAAGTAGGGAATAGCCATTTCCACATTGAACTTGTACTTTCGAAACAGTGGCGTCATGTACAGAAAAATTGGGGACAACCTTTTGGGGATGTACAGGAAATCTGTCGAAAGGATGTGAACAACAGTGCTGCTGTTCACAAAGGAATAATACTTTTGAAGGAAGTCTTGAGCTATGACGTCCTTCTCGTGATGAGCTCTGAAGGACAACTCGTTCAAGACTCCTAGCACAGCACTTCGGCCACCTTCTGCTTCCCACCATCCCCAGTTGACGTGGAACCGAGTCGTGTTCATGCCTTCCCCCGTTCGGACAAAGTTGTTGCCAAAGATGACCTTATCTTTGGGCGTCGCTTGAAACATCTTCATGTTGATGATTGTGTCGTCGCCGATCATCAGATAGCCGGTGAAGTTATCGCACATTTTCATCGCGTGCTCGATGCACTCGTATTTCACTTGCCACGAGCCTTTCAAAGCGTGTACGTAATAGAGAGGAAAACCTATCTTTGCCGTTACCATGTTCTTTTTTAACTCTTCCGGACCAAGACCGCAATAGAGAATATGAGGAAAGTATCTCCGATACAAAAGTTCAACGTAGGGAATGACGCTGTAGTATTTAGGATTGGTAAACTCGACTATAAGCAGAATGTCCGAAAAGGCAAATTCAACATTTGGTAAACTAGGCATGCCGGGACACATATCGTTATATAATCTGTTGACGATATTTGTTGTATTTCCTGTTAGCAGGTCCGAATCATTCGCGGGCTTTATGAGGAAACCGGGCACCTCGTAGGGAACTTCTTTGTGCCAGGGATGAGTCACAGGCTGCAGACAGCGAGAAGCACGGAGGGCAGGCTGTGGATCGGGAGGGCGGTGCTGTTGATCTGGTATTGTTGCATCCAGTAACTGGCTTACGTAGATTGTAGTCAGAATGGTGACGACAACAACGACGGATAGAAGCACCAGAAATTCTTTGAGTGCCATCAGTCTGGCTCTGAAAAATAAAACCAGATGATACAATATACCTTTGTTTGTAATCGTCAGTACTAGGTAACCTGTCCTTAACATTTATACGTGAGGTCTGTGCATTTACTCCTTATGGTCGCTGCCTTTTTGTTTTTGTTTTGTAACAAGCTCACTTTTAAGAAGGGCATTTTTGTGTAAATATATTGTAAATAAAACGAGCGATTTCAGTATCCTGGAGTGAGAGAAGCCGTGCTATGCTGTGGGAGACGAAGACAAAGAACCTTTTCGTGAAGGGAAAACGTTGAGATTGTCTTAGTCCCTTTATCTATTTTGGACCGTTTTCATTTTGTTAACTAGCTGACGTGACCTGGTACCCGGGCACACGCGCGTATCAGCAGGGACGGCGGAATTTATGATGTAGATCCATATCATAGTTGCGAGAGGCCTACGTTTAACGCAGATCGTTTGGTGGAGGCTGTAGAAGGCGAGGCGACGTACATAATAAAACGTAACGTAGGGAAGCGATCATGTGGTCGGTGGTTTACGTCAAGAAAAATGACTTTCAGTGCGATGGAGCACGTGCAGTTTAAGGGACATTACTCTTGTCCTGCTTAGTGTTAGCTACTGTCGATTTTTTGAATAGACTTTCTGGTACACGACACTCTTCGTGAACTCGCCATCTTGCCCTCCATCTCGAGATCTTAAATCTGGATCATCAGTGCGTAAAAGCTCTAATTCACTGGAGCCAATCAAATGACGAGCTCTAGTTAGGATGTGTAAAAAGCGGAGCCAATCAAATGGCGAGCTATATTTCGCAGGTCTTTCCGGGGGCGGGGGGGGGGAGGGGGATGTTTCGGGAGGGGGGGTTAGGGGAAGAGTAAGAGGTGGGGGTTAGGGGTTAGGTGGGGGTTAGGGGTTAGGTGGGGGCTAGGGGAGGAGTGGGGTGGAGTATAAGCAGTAAAGATCTTCCAGGACACTGCAACGTTTTCAATGGTGACCCTAAGAGATTAGCATATTTTACGTAAGAGTGTATTTTGGCTCCGGTTTTTCTGCGCTTTTTCAAGCTCCATAGCCTTCAGGGTCGCCTGGAAAATATCTCCAACGCTGTAGTATCGCACTCGACACTTGACACATGGCGCGTAGCTCGGCAGCCTCAGAAAGAAGCGGATGGGTCGTGGTGGCTTCGAGCTCCGGGTGAAGGGGCCGAACGTTCATCGAGGACTTGCTCACATTGACGATCCAGCGATTAGCTACGTTCTTGCACAAGTTCTGCGTTCGATTCTCCGTCCAACCCCGTCGAACAACCGTCACTGTCAAAAGTCACTGTATCACTGCTATGTCGCTGTCAAAAGTCACTGTATCACTGCCATGTCACTGTCAAAAGTCACTGTATCACTGCTATGAGGTCAATGCTGCCGGATACTGGGGCCTGTTTTGTCAGGGCAAGAAGAAGCCAGAGGAAATACACGCCCAGCTCCACATAATCGACTGCACCATCTCTGGGACAGAACTAGCGGACACCGACCGCTTAGACCTCACGCAGTCAGGGACGAATGTGTAGAAGAAGTGGCGTTGGGTCACTACTCCTACGAACTGCTGGGTGTTATGATTTTTGCGGCTCGCTGCTCCAGCCAATCGGGAGAAAGCGCTCAGAGGAACGAGGGAGGTGGCCGGGCGAGAGGCAAAGGTAACCCGCACCCTCCCCCCTTTCCCAGTTGACCCCGTCACCCTTAACAGGTGGCCGGGCGGGAGGTGGGGGTAAACCACCCTCCCGGCTGAATCCACCCCCCCCCCCCGAACGGTTGGACAGCCCATCTGCGACTTCCTGGCAAGGCTGCACCCGGGAGTATAAAGGCAGCTGGGGTGGTGGTGGTGGTGGTGGTGGTGGTGTCACTTCGTTTTGTATGGGGCTAGGGTGTCTTAAGAGTTGCAGCATAACTGGGCAGTGTATGTCAGAATATAATGGACTAAAGTCAAGTCTATCAAAATCCCTTAAAAGGGTAAATAAATCCTCGATAGCACAAACTAGTCTATCACACTACCATTTTTGCAAGTAAACTTTTCTCTTTTATCGATGCCTCCTGCTCTTCCATTGACTATGGCTGTTTAGGTATTTGCAAAGTTAAATAAGATTTTGTCCCCATTTATTAATTACTTTGTCCTGAGAAACAAGCTCCGGTAGGTTAATAGTCCGACTGCCTACTCCACTAAAATCACGTACAAACAAATCATCCCTGAAACGACTTGGACAGCTGAGCTGACCTTGCAGGTAGATCACTGCAAATACAGATATACTCTTCTCTTCAGGAAGTAGGGATTCCTCCAATGGTATAAAAATGTCACTGTTCACTATCGCGAACCTTCACGAAGTGTTCCTTACATATCGGGCCACAAACATGATTTCTTTTCCTACCACTTCCTTGTTAATCTTGAAGAATATGGCATCCTGACAAAATTTACTATCGACAAGTATAGTGCTGCTTACCTTAATAGTGGCTAATATTTTGTTTTTGTTCGTACGGTTTATTAAATTTTCTCTGATTAGGCACTCCCGACCATCTTGTAAGCTTGGTACGGTTTTTGTAGAGGGAGACATAAACCAGTCTATCAATGGTGTTATGATTTTTCTGGCGTCTCATTGCCTACCCAATAAGGAGGTAGAGCAAATTGTTACGGTCGACCCGATTGGCTCGCCAAAACAGCCAGCCGGGAGAACGCGCAGTGGAGTGGGGAAGGTAGCCTGCTGAGAGCGAGGGGAACCCATACCCCGTCCCCCAGCTGACCCGTCACCCTGAGAGGGGGTCGGCTGCGAGGTGGGGGCGAACAACCCTCCGGGCCACAGCCCACCACCCCGAACGGGTAGGGTTTTCTTGCAAGCCCGAGTTCAGACCTATATAGGCGCCCGACCGCAAACGTTGATCGCCGAATGCCGGGTAGTCGGAGCCGAATGCCGGGTGTCGGATGCCGATTGCCGAACCCAGTTCAGGGATAGTACTACAGAAGAGTACGACCACTATCCGCGATGTGGATCCAAGAGAACCAGCAGACTTCTGCAACAGGGGTGACTCTTGTCAGTCGGGAACAGAACTCGTGCATTTCGGAACATTGCTGTGACTGTGAAGTTGAGAGACGTGGCGTCTGCGGTATTCCTATCCAGCATCGTGAAAGTGAGTTTACGTACAGTGTAGGAAAGTAGGACACGATCGTAACTCAAAGATAGTTGAACAAACTTAGGAGAAAGTAGACATCGAACTTGCTGTTGTGTCGGTTGTCCAATGGGACTAGTTGTCTGTAGAATATTTACGGTTATCTCGTGTGATCGTCGATCGATCTTATTGTTTGCTAAGACGTCGGCGTGACATCATTTTCTGACTTGTTTTAGTTCGGAAAAGTTACGGTTTTCCTTGTGTTCATCAAAGTGAAGTGTCGGTACGGTAGTTGTTTCATAAGCTGGTAGATAACGTTTGCGTGTAGATACGTATAGCGGCGCTGGGATGAATGTATGACAGTACGAGTGATTGCTCTACATATGTCAGTAGATGTATATTGGAACATCAGTCATGGTGTAGTGAAACATTCTGTGTTGTAACTGTAAATAAATAGAATAGTGTATTATCGCTGCCCTCTTTTATTAAGTTGTGCGCGTGACAAACAAGGGGGTGGGGGCTTGAGCCGATTTGGAAACTGATGAAATTAGGCAGCGATCGCATTGTTAGTTTCCCTCTTCTTGACACATTTTATGTTGTTGTAACTCTAGTTAACGAGCAGGCTAGTGAAGCACACAAGCGCCATACCCCTAGACACGACAGAGAGAATACCACGACAAATGGTATCAGTGAGTTCTTTTCAACTCTGAGTTCAGGGCTATAAAGGCAGCCGACTGCCAACCTCGAATGCCGAATCCCAAATACACCCAACAGTTCTGGGGTAGTTACTACAGAAGAGTACGACCGTTACCGCGACGTGGACACAGAACCAGCAGCTGCTGCAATTGGGGTGACTCTTGTCAGTCGGGAAAGAAACTCGGGCATTTCGGACCGGTGCGCTGACACTGGGGAGCTGAGAGACGTGGCGTCTACGGCATTCCTATCCAACATCGTGAAAGTGAGTTTAGGTACAGTATAGGAAAGTAGGACACGATCGTAACTCAAAGATAGTTGTCTTGAACGTCGGTATTGAACGGGCTTAGAAGAAAGTATACATGAAACTTGTTGATCTGTCGGTTGTCCAACGGGAGTATTTATCTGTAGAATACTTACTGTTATCTCTTGTGATCGTCGATCGATCTTTTTGTGTGTTAAGACGTCGGCGTGACGTCATTTTCCGAGTGGTTTTAGCATGTTGTACCGAAGACAAACAAATTGAAAGGATACGGGTTTCCTTGTGTTCACCGAGGTGAATTATCGGTACAGTAGTTGAGTCATAGCCCGGTAAATAACGTGTGCGTTTAGGCACGTATAGCGTCGCTGGGATGAATATATGAGAGTGCGAGTGATTGTTCTACATGTCAGTAGATGTATATTGGAGCATTGGTTAGTTCCGGCTTCTTGACCTATTTTTATGTTGTTGTAACTCTAGTAGGAGCAGGCTAGTGAAACACATAAGCGCAATTGGCCTAGACACACGACAGAGAATACCACAACACCCATATCACAGTTCAGCAAAGTATCATCCAAATCGTACGGTATTGTTTTTTTTGTTTTTGTTTTTTTTGGGGGGGAAGGTCATATCAGCGTCAAGTTCTTTCGTGGCGCTGTTCGAAGAGCTTTCTTTGCTATCTCGATGAATTTCATTTTTAAAACATTATTAGAAAGAGACTTTATTTGGTTGGAGCATATAGAAGACTTCGCATCACCACCCCTATTTCACAATTTTCCAACATTTTAAGATCTATTATGAATTTCCACAGGTTAACAGATCCCTAAGTAGTATGTCAGACAGCTTGGGTCATCAAACCTATCACTGTTACTACTAGTTGCTCATTAGAAGAGTTTATACTCACATTTCTTCTCACGCCATTTCTCCGGAGACTGCAGAGAGCTGGCCATCAGTTATAGAATCACTGAATTATTGCAGAAAGACAGGTTTCTTCACGCAGTTTCCTACATCACAACTAACAGCCTGGATCAATAGAAATATCACTGCCTGGACCGAGTTTTATTGACGACACACCACGGGACCCAACATC
>SMGT01005182.1:26328-36971 GCA_004794575.1 Lanistes nyassanus
CAAAGATAGTTGTCTTGAACGTCGGTATTGAACGGGCTTAGAAGAAAGTATACATGAAACTTGTTGGTCTGTCGGTTGTCCAACGGGATTATTTATCTGGAGAATAATTACTGTTATCTCTTGTGATCGTCGATCGATCTTTTTGTGTGTTAAGACGTCGGCGTGACGTCATTTTCCGAGTGGTTTTAGCACGTTGTAACGAAGACAAACGAATTGTCTTCGGAAAGGATACGGTTTTCCTTGTGTTCACCGAGGTGAATTATCGGTACAGTAGTTGAGTCATAGCCCGGTAAATAACGTGTGCGTTTACGCAGGTATAGCGTCGCTGGGATGAATATATGAGAGTGCGAGTGATTGTTCTACATGTCAGTAGATGTATATTGGAGCATCATTCATTGTGTAGTGGAATATTCTATGTTGTAACTGTAAAATACATAAAATAGCATAGTATCGCTGCCCTCTTTTTGTTACGTCGTGCACGTGACAAGTAATGGGGTGGGGGCCGGTGTGGAAATCGACAAAATGAGGCAGCGACCGCATGGTTAGTTCCGCCTTCTTGACCTATTTTTATGTTGTTGTAACTGTAGTAGGAGCAGGCTAGTGAAACACATAAGCGCAATTGGCCTAGACACACGACAGAGAATACCACAACACCCATATCACAGTTCAGCAAAGTATCATCCAAATCGTACGGTATTGTTTTTTTGTTTTTTTTTTTTTTTTTGGGGGGGGAGGTCATATCGGCGTCAAGTTCTTTCGTGGCGCTGTTCGAAGAGCTTTCTTTGCTATCTCGATGAATTTCATTTTTAAAACATTATTAGAAAGAGACTTTATTTGGTTGGAGCGTATAGAAGACTTCGCATCACAACCCCTATTTCACAATTTTCCAACATTTTAAGATCTATTATGAATTTCCACAGGTTAACAGATCCCTAAGTAGTATGTCAGACAGCTTGGGTCATCAAACTTATCACTGTTACTACTAGTTGCTCATTAGAAGAGTTTATACTCACATTACTTCTTACGCCATTTCTCCGGAGACTGCAGAGAGCTGACCATCAGTTATAGAATCACTGAATTATTGCAGAAAGACAGGTTTCTTCACGCAGTTTCCTACATCACAACTAACAGCTTGGATCAATAGAAATATCACTGCCTGGACCGAGTTTTATTGACGACACACCACGGGACCCAACATCCCTGATATGCCCCCTTCCCCTATCGCAAGTGTTATTGCGTGTCACAAGTAACACGAACATCCGCTCCACTGGTGGGATTTAGCACGCGTTATAGCAAACTAGTGTACCAATAGAACTTCGTTTTGCATTTACAGTAACGTTCGACTAACAGCTTCCATTCAATGTTTTCATTAAAGTTTTGTATGTCTAGTATACCTTGGTGTATTGCTTGATTACCCCACAGGGTGGCCTAAGAGCCAATAAAGCCTTTTCGTAATCGATACTGTCCTCCCCCAGTTAAAGATGTCATCTGGAGTTTCGATACAAAGAGGCCTACATCGATTTGGTGGATTTACCCCGACAGGTGGTTTCTTAAGACACCATATTTTCCCGTCAGTTGCCCGGCCTTGTCTACACACTGTAGGGCTTAACATATTTAAGTAGTTTTCCACCAAGCGATGGTATGACGTCGTTTAAGAACACTCCGTTTTTGTGGATAGGCGTATCCATTAGACACTTCTTTTTCGTCATAATTTCTCGTTTTTTTTGCGACGTTACGAACTTGACAATAACTTGTCTCAACTCTGTAACCGCTTCAGCTCGATACGGTGAATTACAGAGATATCTTATCTTCAGGCTTAACGTCGGCTCCACAGTCGAGAAAGATCTTCGTTATCTTTTCCTCTAGGTTTTCATTTGTTAACCCTTCGAGACCAGAGGTCCTAACTGATTCTCGAGGGCCTCAGTTCGGGTCCTACTGGTATTTCAGTTGCAGTGCACGCTTATGCATATACTGCGCCACATCATGGGGTATCTGGACGTGTCTTTGAGCAGAGATTTGAGCACTCAGTTGGAAGTGACGGCTTAGCGCGTCAGTGACGGACACAGCTGTGACGAGCGCAGGCAGAACTTGGAGCAGAAACGTGTTATTGCAGGTAGTGCATTGCCTGGTTAATTCATTTGCGCGTGTGAGGATAAACTCATGTATGTCTGAAGTATCAGCATCCTCGATTATAGAAGAAGCTGTAGAAGTGGAAGCGGAGCCGGAACTTATACCGCGTGCTTCACTAATGAGTTTGTCGAGGTCATCTTCGTCAGGTTTGGTTAAAAAATCCTTTTCAACAGAAGCGGGCGGCGAGAACAAAGGACGCTAATTGACTTTACCTTTACCCTTGGTGAGTCCAAGGTTTGGTTCAGCAGCGGCCGCCTACTGCTCTTCTTGGCAGACAGGTTCGCAGAAAGCGTCGAGCAGTTAAGAATATATGGCGATAAAAGTCCTGATTCAGGTTGAAAATTACACCTTCTGAATCTGCACCTAGGGACGTATATGAGAGCACTGCTTTTACACTGAATCTCTTTTAAATTGCAGAAATATTTTAGTAAATAAATCAAATTTTTCACGGAGCTCCAAGGTAGGTGACTGCCTCTGTGAACACCGCTCACAACCCGTAAGAGGTATGGTTGGTGACATAAATACAAAATGTAGCTACATGAGTCATGTAAGAAGGCCTGGATAGCTCCCCTCCCCCGTACATTAAACTGCCTGTTCACACTGGTCATCTTGCTGCAGTCTGGTGGTTCTTTTAGTGCATAGATTAGTCATAGGACCCCACCCCTAATAGTGCGAAATCATCGCAAGGTGGAAGCACTGTCCTTCTAAATAACCACGAGTCATGTGGATAACTAAATGCACGCCGAAAGCACGCGACCAGTCAAGCGGATAGAATGTGAAGTTTCGCTCATTTTGTTCCCCTCACCGTTCCCCTTTTTCTTTCCGTGCACCCTTCCTTCCCCTGTCGTTCCGACGACCAACCAAAAGTAGTGCACGTCTTCTGTAGTTCGTTTGCAGGTGGTGACCGGCTCAACCATACACTGATTTGTCTAGGCTAATCGGAAATCCTCTCTCTCTTTCTCTGCAGACCGCTGCTTTTGTTGACTAAGACAGGAGCCCTGCCTTCTACTTTTTGCTCACATCGCGCCCGCAAGTTACCAGCTCCACAAACTCGCTGTGCCCGATAGCTGACCGGCCGTCAGAGCCGCTCGACCCTAGCTTTCCTCGTTGCGCCCACAGACCGGTCTTCAGCTATCCGGCTGTCTATTTTTAACAATGCGCCCTAGATAGTCGGGTCAGGCAGAATCCCTGTGATGCGCATGTTCCGAGACCCTAACAAGCAGCACCGGATTGCAACGCGCGCGCGGAGCTTGAAAAAGCGCAGAAAAGCTGGAGCCAATCGAAATACAGTCTTAGGTAAAATATGCTAATCTCTTAGGATCACCACTGAAAACCTTGCAGTTTCCTGAAAGATCTTTGCTGCCTATAACCCCCTACACCCATCCCCTAGCCCCCACCCTAACCCCCACCCCTTCCCCTTCTCCTAAACCCCCCTTCTCCCGAAACATCCCACCTCTTGCTCCCTCCCTCGCCCTCCGAAAGATCTGCGAAATAGAGCTCCCCATTTGATTGGCTCCGCTTTTTACACATCCGAAACAGAGCTCGTCATTTGACTGGCTCCAGTGAATTAGCGCTTTTACGTGCTGTTAGTGTGTACAACTGCTAGTCACTAATATATGGGGCGCCAAAAGGGGAATGGGTATAATTCTAAAAGTAAAGAATTGATTCTGTGGTTCTAGAATTTATTCTATAATTATAGAATGGTCCTACAAGAAAATAATTGATTCTATAGTTAAAGAATTAATTCTTAACTATATAATCAATTCTTTAGTTATAGAATTTATTCTACAATCATAATTATACATAATTATTATATTATAATTCTATCATTATAGAATTAATTGTATAATTATAGAATGCATTCTGTAGTTATAGAATTGATTCTATAGTTATAGAATGCATTTCTTTATAAACCATGAGCATTATACCCATTCCCCTCTTGGCGCCCCATACTAATAAACCCTACAGTCGACTTTTATAGCAATTTATTTATTGATTATATCTTTTGAGGTGTGGGTCAGAAGATATATTACCATCAAAGATTACTCCAAGATATTTCTCTCTAAAGCTAAAGGCATTTACGTCTTCCCAGCCTGACCCTCACTTGTGGCAGCTTCAGCGGAGGTGCACGAAGGCCCCCTGTGGCCCAGCCCCCCCACTGTGCCCCTCTGTTTTCTATTCCTCTACATCTCGCCACAGCTTTCCGTAGCCGAGACATCGCAAGTCCAACGGCCAAGCCCCAAGGTCTAGGCCTAACACTGACCAAGGATCCTCTCGTCTCTCTGGTCCTTTTGTTTCTTCTCCTTTCTCCTTCTTTTCTTTGACTCGCAGTTCTCAGTTATCACGTGATGTGTCCCATTCAATTGCCCCCCCCCCCCCAACTCCCTCGCACGCGGCATCACGCGGATGTCCATCTCCAGACCTGCTGACAGGGGCTAGTTCCAATGTTTAGGTTTGCTTGGCTGTCACCGTGGTGTCTACCTCTCGTCCTTGGCGCCTGAGCGCAGCAAGTCAGGGGCAAGGATCTGTTCCCCCCTCCACCCAGTACATGGACTGTTCCCTGCGTGAAACCAAATACTTAGTTTCCTGTGCTGAATGGGCCAGCCTACATCCCACGAGTCATCTAGTTCTAACAACTAAGCAAACAGCGCTGGTTTCACATGTGCTAGCTGTCATTTTATTATAAGGACTCATGACGTACAGAAGTGCACAATATGGATTCATGTTGATAGAAAAGTGAACCCAAAAGTGCGTGACCAGTGGCGTGGATATAAGAATGTATTCCTAAAACTCTCGTTGTGGAATAGTGCTAATAGAACGTATACCCTAAAATTGCACGACTGAAGACTGCATGCGGAAAGCAGATAAACAGTCATGCTGATAAGGCTGACCTTTCAAAAGGTTTTTTTAATATCAACAAAGAACAAATGAGGACAGAGCGCTATAAATCATCAAATGACAACCCCAACAAAGTACTGGCAGCGCTAGACACAACCGTATGCTGACGTATGTAACCAAGGGAGCCTACCGTACCCAAACACGTAGCAAAGAGAGAGTCGAAAGTAGGGAACGTGGCAGCAGTTAATCGTTGAATCTTATTTGAAATAATGTGACCCATAATGTTTCGGGTGTGTTACAAAAATATGATTGTTATTATTACTTTTGTGGACTTCTGTTGCTGCGATCTGACGGTACCCCCCGACTGCAGAAGTGCTCATGGTTGTAGCAAACTGGCAGTCTGGACACAAGACCGGTAGAAAGGCCGAAAAAGTCTAAAAGGACCGACATTTCCTTGAGTAATAGGAATGAGCAAGTGAAGGTTGACTGCGAGGGACTGTGAGACTAAGTGACAGCAGTTGTGTGAATGTTTCGTGCTCAAATGAGAATTGTGTGTATATATTCAAATGACTATTGTGTGTGTGTGTTCAAAAGATGGTAGGGTGTGCATGTGCGTGTGTATGTGTATGTGAAATGATGACGGTGTGTGTGTGTGTGTGTTTGTCAAATGATGACTGTGTGTGAATGTGTATTCAAATGACAAATGTGTGCATATGTATGTGCTTAAATGACGACTGTGTGCATGTGTTCTAGTTTATGTTTTGGTTTAGGGTAATATAAGACAATCGTGCAGAGCTTCCCTACCAAAAGAAACTGCTCCGATCCAGTGTTTGAGTTATATACTAGTTATAAGATGCTTGTAATTAATTGAATTTGCTGAGATCTGTTTTGTTAATTTTTCACCTGTGTTGACGATGTGTATGTAGTGTATATCGCGGATTAGTTGACCTTGACAAACGTTATTCATGTACTTTTCTCGTGGAGGGTTGGGGGGTGGAGGTAGGTTAGACATCGATGAACAGAGTTCGTTTGAGCGAACTAACCACGCAGACGGTAGGTAGGATTGGGTTTTAAAAAATCCACGGAGGCCGAAATTACGGAGGTACATAGGTGACGGCTACAAGCTGTGTAGAGGGATATATAATACCTTTCACTGTGTGTGCATCCCTGGATAATTTCGAGATGAGAATGAAGACGTGACTGTTGGTGGCATGCGACTTTTGTGGAATTATCTTCCCGTGGCTGAAGATGACGTGGGTGGTCTCGACCTTCTGTGAAGCATCCGTGTGAAATTGGTGCTTGCTTTTTTCTCGTGGATTACCTTCGCTATGGGGCGCTGTTCCGATAAGCCGGTAGTTAACTGAAGTATTGAAATTGCTTTGTGGAGATGATATGAAGTGAAAATCCATATTGAAACGGACCAACATGGGGATACTATATTAGTACGGGGTGTCCGGTCTTGAACTTTTACAAACGTGTTGTTTTGTAACCCCCCCCACCCACCTCATGTGCAATGGAGATCGCAGAGCGCTTGGGATAGAGACAGAACTCGCCATGACCTTTGTGTATGTGACGGGGTGCGTGCATGCATGAATGGTTGTGACAGTGTAAACTACAGAGGTTGCTGCCAGCTGTTTTACCTGTACTTTGACCTTTGGCCTTCACATCAAAATGTATGCAGCAATATAAAGAAAGACATTATCAACACACTCCCATTACACCAAGCCAGTTTCATTTTGGATGAAATCATCTGCTTATAATGCCGTAAGTGCACCACTGTACCTAATAGTTATTGACAGCTTCTCTAAATTCATTGACTGATGCTGATGCCTTTAGGGCAAAACATTCTGTGAGACTTTATTTTGTGTAATTTATTGTTAAAGTTAGTATTATACTGCTCTACAGTGAAAGAAAAGAGAAATGAAAATTTGCCCTACCTGAGAATTTAAAGCAAATTAGATGAAAGGGATTTTAAGTTACCATTGCACGAAATATATTAAAAATGTTGTCAAATACCCTTTAAAAATCATTTATTTTGATCAATACTCCAAAATTATTTTGTTTGTTTCAAATGTTCCACTTAGTTCTCAGAAGTGATTGGCATGTGTGGACAGTTTCCACTGTCAGATTCATATTAATAATTGCAGTTGCTTTTCTGTTGTTTGCACTCTGCTGGTGGTCAGCATGTCAAACCAAATAAACCATTTTTATCTTCATTAGTTTCTCTTTGTTTCTGTTTTGAATGTGGAGACCTTGAAAGTGGTTTTGAAATTAGCACTGGTAATGTGAATGGTTTTTCATGTGAATGGAGAGAGGATGTAGAGTAAATGTAAACGTATATATGAATTAAATTTAGTTAGAAAAACAGCGAGTTAACAGTGGGTAGGGTTGGGGTTAGAGTGTAGGTACCAGTTTAATTGTTTCTGTTGTAAACAAGTCGCTACCGCTGAAGTCGTTACGTCACGCGTACACGAACCTTCGTGGATGTAGCCACATAATCACCTACTGTTACGTTATGGGGTCTGGTGGGTCAAGGAGATTGCACCTTAGATTCCAGGTGTGACCCATCCACGACCCTCAGTCCCTAATCCTTTTCTTCTAGTTTGATGTTGATAAATTGGCGATGGAATCTTAAAAAATTCAGATTAATTCTACCCTCTACAAAGTACCAACAAAATACGAAAGTCAAAGAATAACTTACTGATGAAGCATGTAGGCCTACATGAGATCTGAAGGAGGGTAGTCGTTGACTCTTGCCTGTGGTAAATAATTACAGATTTAAGACATGTCTGTATAATTTTAACTGAGCTCACAACCAGTTTAATTACTTATCTGAGACAGACAAACAGTAAACTGTTACTATTGTATTAACAATAATCCAATCGCTGGCCTCGTTTTCATTGTTTAGCTAAAGAATCGGCAAGGTATAATATAGAATTCATTCTATAGCTGCAGCGTTCAGTTGTAAATTATTGACGAATTGTATAGGCTTTTCTATGGGGCGCCAAGAGAGGAATGGGTATGATTTCTGTAACTATAAAATTAATTCTTTATCTAAAATATTAATTCCTTTGCTATATATAAGTATAGAATGATTTCTTTAGCAATACCATTGTAAGTCTATAAAAACAGTTTATTCTATTTATGCTATGAGCAAAAAATGCTATACAAAAAATGCTATACAATTTGTTATGATTTTTGCGGCTCGTTGGGAAGTTTCGTGTACTGTACTGTGACGTCATTCAAATTGCGGACTGCTATAAAGCAGCGGCAGATGCGTGAACAGCTTAATTCTTATAGTTACAATGAGCGTGTTCGGCGTCGTTGAGGATAGGTGTGCGGTAAAAGTGTTGGGTTAAACAACTTAAAAGACGATGTTGCGATTCCCCTAGTTTTCATTCCCCCCTTTTTTTGTCTTTGTTCGGCATGGGGGTAGGGAAGTGGAAGAGGGTGGGGGGTGGGTAGGGGAGGTGTAGGAATGTGTCGGGTAGGGTTGGGGTTAGAGTGTAGGTACCAACTTCATTGTTTCTGTTGTAAACAAGTCGCTACCGCTGAAGTCGTTACGTCACGCAGTACACGAAACTTCGTGGATGTAGCCACATGTTCACCTACACCGATTCTACACACGTACTGCCCATCAAGGCTCATTTAAAGAAAATGTATGTCAGGCACACAAATAGCAGCGACACATTGACAGATTCATGATAATCACTCAAACTGTGCTTTTGTAAATGTGTTGTTGTTGGGGGTTCTATAATTGTCATTGGGAGGTGTTTGGCGTCCGTCGTCTGCTAACGCGCTAGCTGGCCACTCCAACTGTCCCAACCACACCTCGTGCTGCACAGGGTGAAGGCCGTGACCCGGTGCGGTTGGGACCACTGCTGGAGTAGCCGTCTCTCGCGTTGCCAGACGACAGACGCCAAACACCTCAATACCAAGTCACTAACAACAATAACCAGGCATATGCAAACGCAAATTTTGAATGATTCCATTGAATCTGTCAATGTGTCGCTGCTATTTGTTTGCTTAACATATACACATTCTTTAAATAAACTTCGATGGGCAATATGTGTGTAGTACTGGCGTAGAGACCACTAGGGCTGTTTGGCACCGAAATAAATCGCTGGCGTCGTTTTCATTGTTTGGCTAATATAATATAAAATGCATTCTATAATTGCAGCCTTCAATTGTATACATATATATATAGAATGAATTGTATAACATTTTCTGCTCATTATATAGATAGAATAAACTGTCTTCATAGAATTTAAATGATATAGTTATACAATTCATTCTATAGTTAAAGAATGAATTTTATAGTTAAGGAATGAATTCTATAGGTATAGTATTAATTCTTTAGTTAAAGAATTAAAGCGACAGTTAAAGAATTAATTCATCATACCCACTCCCCTGTTGGCGCCCCATGTTACAATGGTGTAGAGTGTTTTCTATAGCTATATAATTTATACTTTGGGAGCACTGGCAGTGGCGGGTGGGAAGGTAGACCTCATAGTTGACCCCAACGTGAGAAATTCCTCTGCTAACAGTTTCCCCACCCCATTTTCTCCTCTCAAAAATTTTCCCGACCCACCCCTCACGCCTCACGCCCCACGCCCCACCCCGACCCACGCCCTACGTTTCTTCAACGACCCCCACCCCCAAAAAGCAAACAGTTAAATTCAAAAGAAAACAAAATGCCATGCACGTATTGCAAATCTAAACGAAACAGCACAGATTCGTAATTTTTATAACCAGTCGAGTCTCAGTGTTTTTTTGGAAATGAAACCTCCGTTTATCCACCCATGCTGCGGAACTCTGCATAGTCAGTTTGCCCTAGCTATTATTTCATTGTCAAATTGAAGAACGGTCACCTACCTTTTTATCCCTAAATGACCCCTGCGTCAGATCAGTAACGACACAACAAATGCCGGGAGACGGCAGGCTGGTATAGCACACCTGCGCACCTCGCCGTGTGCTTGTGGCGCTATCAGCGCTTTCCCATTGGCTGGAATACAAAAACAGTATACATGCTCTCATTCGCACACGGATCTTGTTCTGAACGGTTTTTTTTTGCAACATCACGATGTTTACTTTGTAAACAATTTCTTTTCTTGCTTCTGTTTCTTCTTTCTTTTTTTATATTTTGAATCGTCTTTTCAAATCTGGATGTTTCAGCGTTGTCATTGACCGGCGCACATTTTTTCGTGCGAGGATATTTTCATTCTGGATATGTCGAAATCGACTTTTGTACCCGTTTCGTGACATTTGCATTTCCCTACCCCTCCAGCTTTGCCTTCTTATCGAGGATATATGATAGCTGTCGAGTGGGAAGGTAGACCTCATAGTTGACCGAACGTGAGAAATCCCTCTGCTAACAATTTTATCTCAGTAACTGCTTTTTCAAACACTCGTCTTTTGTGAGTAGTCTGGTGTCAATCAACCATCTGTGTCTTTTGTATCTGTGTCATCTTGGTCTCCACATGAGCCGAACAGGTTTGTGTACACACCATAAGGCCAGCAGCTATGAAAATGCGAGAAGTGTGATGAAGGACAGACTGTGAAGTAGATGTAAATGAACGATGTTGATATACTCTTGCCTTTCATATACTTCAAATAAAATCAATATTAAGTATGTATCATCGTCTATTTTGCCCTTGCATTTACAAAATTATGAG
>SMGT01005183.1:0-17903 GCA_004794575.1 Lanistes nyassanus
GGGGGGAGCAACACGGAGGTCGGTTGTCTCTTTCAAAACCCCCAGTTCGCAACACTTAGCATGACCCAAAGTGCTAAATTCTCAATTAGCGATCCCTAATCACACCTTCCAAAAAAAAGATAACACCAGTGTAACCCTGGTAAGGCCCTCCAGCCATGAACACGCCATGCATCAACTGTGCACACAGCTCACTGACTAGGTCACCCTGACCTTCTCAAGCCAAAGAACCAAACCAGTGGGGAGGCGGGTGGGCATCTGATGGGTCATGGTAAGTATTGCTAAAGAAACACAAATCTGCTCGCCGGATAACAGTAGTGATCCAGCGTGAGATGCTGGCCTTCAAGATCTCTGGTGTTCGGCAGTCTGTAGGGTGAGGAATAAGCGTTGCTGGGTGGTAAAACGTGAAAGGCGTGTACGACATCAGTACTCATGCACTGCTCGGGTCGGACAGTTTACTAAGTCTGGCTGGGTCTAGCCCCTGGACATGACACCACTCCACCCAATGCTGCCAGTGAGCGTTGTAAACCTTGTTTGTTAAAATGTGGTGAGCAGAAACCAAGAAATGTAAGGCAGAGGCGGAAGCGCCTTGACAAGCAGCACAATGGGCTACAAAAGCCATGCTTGGAGATGGAAAAACTGGGGGTTGGAGTGGGGGATGCCGATGGCGGCTGGAGGAGAGCTCCGACAGGAACCTGAAGAGGAAGTGGGTCCACTCGGCTCAGCCATAGAAGATCCAGGAACCATGCCTGCGCAGGCCAACGAGGCGCAACAAGAATGAGACAAACTTCACCTTCCACAGCAACAAGGAAGGAGGGGCAAGTGGGGAAAGGCATTCACTTCCACCCCGCCCATGACAGTAAGATTGGATTCACCACCCATGCTTCCCAGTCTGGAACTGGGGGAGACCTCGACCAGGAGCCACTTGCTGAACCAAGTGGCAAAGAGGTCCACACTGGTTCCAGAACCGAGAGGATGAGGGTCCACTCCATCCGGAGAACACAGTGTGGGTGACTCAGCAAGTCTGCAAGAACACTGACCGTGCTAGCCACATGCCTCGCAGACAGGAAGAGCCCATGGCACTAGGCCCAGAACCACAGATCTTCCACCTGAGTCGACAACACCACTGAGTGGGTAGCACCCTGGTGATTGATGTAGGCCACTACAGTGGAGTTGTCGGACTGGATCATGATGTGTGTTCGGGGAATACATGGTAGAAATGCTCCAGAGAGAGGCGAACAGCATGCATGCAACTCCAGAAGGTTGTGCTGACTGGCCTCCACTTTGGACCAGGGACCCAAGGCGGTGGAGGAAGAGATCACCCCAACCCATGAGAGAAAAGTCTGTGAAGACTTCCGCCTGAGGCAAAGGGTGCACAATGGGAACACCTGTTGTCAGCCGGGCCACATTGGTCCATGGCTGCAAGAGGCGGGCGAATGCTTAAGGTTCCAGAACCAAGCATCCCACTGTTGGGAGGACTGGTCCTAGCGTGCTGCAAATGCCTGCTGGATGAGTCGCAGGAACACCTCCGTGACGTGGACCAGCGACACTACTGTTCCTACTAGTGATGCGAGTTGCCGTGCAGTGAAGGGACCACCCACCACACAGGTCACCAACTGCTGGAGACAGTCGATGTGGCATGGCGCAGGATGCACCGTCCAGGCAATGGTGTTGAACTCCATGCCGAGGAAAATAAACACGGTCAATGACGCAAGTTGCGACTACCCAAGGCTCAGGGAGAACTCCAGCAGGCACAGCTGGGACATCACCACCTGTGCACAGGTGAGCTTACGCAGCGAGGATGGCCCAGTCCTCCAGGTATGCACGAAACCGAATCCCCCGCTCTCGCAACAGAACACAAAACTCCCCAGTCACCATGGTGAACACCCAAGGTGCCAACGAGAGCCCGAACAGCGCCGGAGTCTCCATCTGGAAGTGGACACTCTGCAGGAAGTGGTTGAGGGGGGAAAGGTCCAGCACAGGGCAGAACCCACCTGTCGCTTTCAAGACCAGAAATAGACAGCAGTAAAAGCCAGGGCTAGAGGGGTCATGAACCACCTCCAGCGTGCCAGACTGCAGAAGGGCAGCCACTGCCAAGTCCATGGCCTCCTGTTCATGTTTGCCTGCCGACTGACAGAATGGAGGAGGGCAACGCACTGGAGGAGGGGGAGCGGACTCCCACAGCAGACTGAACCCTACTCGAATCGCTCTCTGCACCCAGGCACTGCGCTAACAGTGCCACCACGCCTCAACAGCATGCGCCAGGACACCGGGCTGTGGGGGCACAGAATCAGGGGATTCGAGAGCAGGGACCCCTAATGGGGGTGCTGCTTGCAACCACAACCACAACCACTATGACCCCGACCCCGACCCCACGGAGGGGTGGGGTGGGGGAGTGAGTGCCTAGACCGCCAATTAGGGTGTAGTTAGGGATGGCTAATTAAGAATTTAGCACTTTGGGTCATGATACAGTATTGTGACAGGAAAAATAAATTAAACAAGCCAAATAATACCCATTTGTCACTACCATCTTGAACACTTTAGAGAACATGCCAAAACTTCTTTTCGCAAGATAACAATAACACTGCTTTAGTCTAATGACTCATGTCGGAAAGTAAGCACTGTACATAGTGTATGACTTTTTGATATTTCATACCCCTCCATGGTCCTGACAACTCATCTCTGTTGCATAGATGAGACATTTTCCAAGGTTGAGGCTTTGGTCATTGTGATGGCATTTGGCAAGACACCATTCCATGTGATCTTTCACTAATGCCAGCAGCGACTGTCAGAACACATTTCAAACTGTCAGAATATATTTCAACCCATCAGAACACATTTCAAATTTTACCGTTACGTTCTGCCAATCAGATTCAGTTCACCTGAAATATTTTACAGTATTTGAACATTTAAAAATGTTCTCAAAACTATAGTTCTTATGGTTTCTTCTTTCTTACTGTGGAACCATAGATGTGATTTAAAAAACAACACTGATACCAAGATATTATTATTAAAACATGTACTGATGTAGTTTACACAGCTATTTAACATATTTTCACCAAAGAATGCAGGACCGCATGTGCAATAATTTAGTGAATGCTAGCAATTTATCTAATTTTTTTTTTAGAAATCGCACTTCTTTTTTTAAGGTTGGACTGAAAGAATGTTTGCACCTGCCCTTCTGAGCCCCACTGGCTCTATGTATTTTACACACACATCTGAGTGGACATACCAGACCCCATTTAATCCTGTGCAAAGTTAAA
The DNA here is from genome assembly GCA_004794575.1 of Lanistes nyassanus. Taxonomy (NCBI): domain Eukaryota; kingdom Metazoa; phylum Mollusca; class Gastropoda; order Architaenioglossa; family Ampullariidae; genus Lanistes; species Lanistes nyassanus. The sequence goes on from SMGT01005183.1 coordinate 3,261, forward strand.
AGGGGTATATTTTAAACCAACCACTTTGAGTACTTTCCACCCTCCTCTTTTTTATTGTACATTTTGTGCACTGCTTTCATTCTACATCTTTCTTTTCATCTGAGACTGTAAAATTATATAGTAAACAAACAATATATAGTAAATATATATAGTAAATATATAGTAAACAAACATCTGTTACCTGTGATATAATGACACCACCTTCCAGGTAACAGTAGGTCTTTCCTGACTCGGTTGATTTAGCTGCTCCCATATGCACATGCTTGCTGACACTGATGTGGCTGACAAGGTCGTAAATCTTTTCAGCACGAAGGTACGTCCGATCCGAAACAAACAAGTAGTAATCATACGTGTCAGGAAAATTTTCTGTAACATACTTCAGCATGTGGATAGGACTCAGGTGGGGATGATTATCGGCAAAGTTCACTATGGTCATGCCTGTGGGAAGAATGGTCCCTTTGTCGTCCAAGAAGAAAACTAACTTTGTTACGTAGCTACTGGTAGTTTTGTTTAACGCTACTCCAAGAGTGTTGATTGTGTCCTTTGAAGTCACAACACCTACAAACAATTTTTCTCGGATGCCTAATTCCGTGGAGGCATATCTTGGTCGAAAAAGTTTTGCCTTGGAGTTCCCAGCAGCTTCAGCTTGCTCTGCCTCATCTGCAGTCCTGACCTGAGGCTCGCGAATATGTGGCTCAAAATTGCCATCTTCTCGAGACTCCAATGATTTGGTGCCTCTCATATGGATCAAGGTCTGTGGATCTTGGCGAGCAACAAAAGTTTCACAGCTGTCTTCGCTGTATGGTGCGTACATCATGCTCATAGTCACACCCAGGCAAAGGCCAATGAAGCCTGGCAGAAGCGGCCTCAGACATTTCTGGTCCATGTGAAGGTAGAATCGCCCCAAAGCATCCAGACCCATGTCTGGAGAAAAGACAGAAAGTTAGCACAGGAATTGAGCCAAAACCCAGTTCTGTCTCTTCATTAGCATAATAAACTAGTTTTTCTGAAGCCTTTGCTAAACACAGTGTCACAAGACAGCCTGGTGTGACAAGTATTAGTAATATATTTAGTAATAGTATTAGTAATATACTGTATATGCAGTATCTCACCTAACTGCTCTGCTCATCTGCTCATGACTGGTTAGTACTGTACTGCGTTAGCATGTGTCTGTGTCTGTGTGTATCCTGGTATAGGACAAGACCGATAAGCTGCAGCCAGAGACCAAATGGGGAAGCCAGGAGTACTACCCACACAATAAACTTATAAAGTCACAACGCCATGGTGTGTCTTTGTTCACTCAGAATTAGACGACAGCTAGCAATTTGTGAAACAGTAGAGGGGGCAGGTGGACAAGTGTCACAAAGTAAAAGGATACACCCTTTCACTAATAATAAATATTCCAACATCTTTAAGTCCCCTGACAGTTTTAACTAGCCTGTGACCTATGCTGTACAATGTGGAATGTGTTTCATCAATTCATGGTCCAACCTCTACGTTTTTGGGGGGTGGGGGTGGGGCAGGGTTGACTGCAGACATTTTTGGATCCCCTTGTTTTAAACCTGTTTAACAGGACATACGTTCACTGTTTGTCAAAAGTTTGCCACAGGTCTGACATCACTATAACTATAAAATAAATCTGTAATTCGTAAACTCAAGCGTAGGGAACACTTCCATGGGTAGTAACATTTCATATAGCATGGCCTGTATACCCGCTGAAGTTCCGTACACTTTACAATTGCAAATTATATTAAATAAGAAATCATTTACTGACATCGGCATGCTTAAGTTAAAGCATTTCTAAACTAAGATTACTAAGATACACATTCACGAAGAAACTGTACGATCTAAAGATGTGGTAAACGAGTATTTGGTACACTGTGTAATATTGCAGTGTGCAAGCACTATATTTGCGAGGCTGCTGACGTAAAACCAAGCTTACAAGGGACAGCACGGTGAGAGCGAGTTTTTTTTTAAATACAGCATCATAATCTTTAGGAATACAAAACAATTTGTACTAACCTCCTCTTAATCATAACCTTTTTCTCATCGAAAACCAAGGCCAGCTGTTTCTCGACTGTTTATAAACCACACAAACAAGACTACGCCCCTCGTAAGAAAGTTGTTTTGGACAGGTGGCACAACGCAGCCATCTTGCGCAAAACTCTCGTCAAATATCGCGTGGAATAATGGGAAAACGGACTTGCAGAGCATGTTATTTTTCTCGACCTTTGATCTCTGCACCCATCCAGCAAATGCTGCTTTCTCTGTCTAGCAGTTTTTTGTTGTTGTTTTTTTTTTTTGTGACAAGTTTTGAAGTTAATGAAAGGCGATATTGTAGGCCATAAGATTGTCATTCTGATCATTTCCAGTCTTTTCCCAGTGTAAGAGTCACTGACGTGTCTGTCTTTTATCTGAGGTCAAAATTTCGGACAAAACCCTGCATTGGCACGAAACGTATTAAATGGCAAGTAACATGGAATGGGAAGGAAATGCTATACGTGAGCTAAGTGTGAGAAAGGCATTATACTTAGCAGCACCTGCCGTATAAACTTCTCCTGATCAGTCTCGCCAAAAGAAAATGTTTCTAACAATTTTAATTGCCCCTGATGAGTATGCCTGACTATCACGATACGTGACGGCTTGTAAAGCTAATACTTCAATTGCTGTGGCGTAGGAACCACCAATTATAAACCACCAAGGGGGGGGGCACTTAATTGCGCCTCCAACAAAATGTCTGGGGGGGGGGGAAGACATGCCCCCACGGATCGTCTTCATTCCCATGCACCCGCTCTCAGTGTTAAATGGTTCTTTTCAACAGGAGGCGAACGACCCCTAGGAAAGTTGCGAGCTAGCTAATGCCTAGGATAACAAAGCCACGCGCCAGCGCCAAAACTTCGCCATCACCCGGTGGAAAATGGGTCCACCCATGGTCTGCGGCGACTCACATAAATCTCCGTGCCAGTTGCAGGTCGTGAAACGCTGGTCACTACCGCGCCCGGTGCCAAACGATAAACAGTGTCAACTAACCTTCCGCATCCAGTCATCCTACTCCTGCTCGTTCTACACGGTCCACCCGACGACCCCGGCGCAAACCCATAGATCGAAACCGAACCCCTCCCATCACCTATACAGGGGAACATATATATGCACACATAACGAGACTGGAACGGCTACACAGTTCCCACTGAATACTTGCAGGACTGATTAATAAAAGACCAAAGCAAAGGCCAAATGGGTGAAATATATGCTACTTTATAGCCAGGGATCACCCGGCGCTGCCCGTTTTTTAAAAAAAAATAAAAGCTGGTTTTGAACGAATCACAACCCACCCACACACTTTTTTTTAAAAAGGGTGGTTTTGAATGAATGGCGACACAACCCCCCCTTCAGCCCCTAAGCGCTGCTTGTCGTGTATACAGAATTGTCATCAAATTAGCACGTGACATATTCGATCCGATGCTGTTGGAAATACTTGTAAGGGATGGCAGATCTTTTTTGAGGATCTGCCAAGTTCCTTTCTTTAGGCCCTCTCTTTGCTACGTGCTTGGGTACGGTAAGCTCCCTTGGTCACATGTGTCTGCATACGGTTATGTTGAGCGCTGCCAGTACTTCTTGTTGGAGTTATACTTGTAAAGACAAGCACAAACGCCCTCAAACACACATACACATATGCGCACAGGGTTACAGTCGACGACGTTTGTGCTTCGAAGAAACCTCGAACATATCCAATGCTGTTATGGGTTCTGCTTGTAAAGACATTAAATATCGGTACGGCAGTAAAATATGCTGCGTACCGGTACGGCTTTTGATCCGTACTGGTGTACCCTCCATTAAAAGAAAAACAAGTATAAAAGAAAAACAATTAAGTGACTGCCGCTTGGAGGATAAGCCCAAATTACCCTCCATTATTTGTCAAGGGAGGCAAGGGAACGTGCTCTTCGTATGAAGGTGTTCTCCCTTGGCCGTGTACACGAGGTAAGGGGGTCAACATACTTATTATTTCATTTTTGTTGCCTAGGTAGAGGGTCGAAGTATGGCTTATGACCATCTGTGGATGAAAAAGAATCCGCGTGCCGAATTTTCTGTGGATCAGTCCAGGCGTGCGGATTTGTATAACAAACACACCCACCCAAATACATTCTGCTATCAATATTTAGATATATACTATTGTTATGAAGCGGGTTCGCTTCGCAACTTTCCTCTCTCTCTCTCCTTCAAACAAAGGCAGGTTTTTTTCCTACCACGCCCTCTGCGTACTTTATTTAGGGCCGCCACTGCTGCTGCCGCCCTACATGCTGCGCCACCACACGGTTTACTGCACTTTACTGTTTTGTTACATCTTTCCCTCGTCCTCCTCCTGCTTCACCCTACTTCGGGACTCTGCTTTGTCCGGCACGCACCCCGCTTTTACCGGGTGGGAGCGAGCCACAACGGAGCCATTGCCAGCTACGGCAGAAGCTGGCGGGTGGAAGTGAGGTGGATACCTCATTTTGTGTTTCTTACAAATACAGCATTTAGAATAAAAAACGAAAGAATATACCTACAAGGACATGAAAATATACAGTGACTAGAATGCGCTTTGCTCTTCCTGTTAGTATTAAGGAAAGTTAAGTAGAGTGAGAAGGAAATAAAGATAATTACGTTAAAAGGCAGTTAAACTAGATAATGTGAATAGATAAAGATAAGAAATATGCCTACAAACTAACCTAATCTATTAAGACATTGGGTGAGTTTAGTATCTACCGAAAGAGTATATCGAGTAGAATCCGAATATGTTAATTGTTAGTATCTGCAACTGTCCTAGAAGGATATAGAAACATTTAAAGAGAGTGAGCCTAGCACAGCATGCTGTAAGATGACACAGTGTGCCACAGCCACGTGTCGCTGGCAGTACTCGACCCATACCGCCCCTGGCGCACGTTGTGGCTGTGAGCGTGGTGGCCAAAACCGTCTCCGTGATGGCTGCCCCCATCACACTATATATGAAATGACAAAAAAAGTACGGCTTTTGCCCAATTCCCATGACAGTATACCACTGTTGATATCTTTCAGCCTCACCAAGCCCTGCGTGGGATAAGGCAGGATATCAGTAAATACACCTTATCCATTCACACTTTGTCCAAACAATAAAACATACATTCTGATCCGTCTTGCTGAATATAGTGACAGTGGAATACATTTGCTTTAGCTGTGGGTTGTTTTCAGCATAGATGTTTTAAATGTCAATGTTTTTGTGATCTACATGACTTTTTTCTCCTTGGAAGCCAGCTTGCCAACTAGCCCTGTGGCTAATGCTGCACTGGATATGAGAAGTTTGAATTTCATTTAGCCTCCACCAGTCTGCAGTGCCTGCATTTTTTCTGAAACTGTACTTGAGTCTTCCACATGCAACTGCCATAGCCATGATGTACACATGTAGTTGCTCACTTAAAAAGTGTAAACATTACATATAGTTATTTCCATTTTTAAAACTTCCTTGTTGCAATTGACCGTTTACCTAGAAATTTGTCAGAACTAATTTTCAAGGTGGTCTTGAAAAGAGAAAGAGAAACTTGACAACAATCAACATCCACATCAAGCATTATTCTGAAATTATTCGTTTATAATTTCTCTGTAAAGGGGCTTGAAAACAATTGTTTCCAGATTTTACCCAGCCACTTGTAGCAGTGACCAGTGCAGTTTTACAATCCTGCCTTCACTAATTTTCCCTCGATAATTTGGATAACACAGCAGTCTTTCCCTTCATCGCATATCTTTGGTTTGCCTGTCCCCACTGTTGACATCAACCTTGCCTGTCAGAACAGGATGAGCTTTACACCTTTAGCCTGTGCAGGGGTGGATAACCAGAAGTTTCACCATGAAACATCTCCACACCTGGATGGGTGGGTGTTGGTCAGTAGGTGCATGGTTCCCTTGTGGATTCTCTGGATGAGGAATGCTGCCAGACAGGGCTGAACGTGACAGTGGTCACCCAATAACCAATTGGATAAGTGAACTAAATGCTATCATCTGCTGTTGTGAGCTGCACTTACAGATACTAATCCGTGTCTCTAATTCAGAAGTCTAGGGGCACACAATCATGCAGTTGCAGCTCTTTTCCTCTGAGACTTGAAAACAGCAGATCCAGCGAAAATTCCATATGAATATTTTCACATTTGTAGAGATTTCTTGATTTTTTTTATAGGAAGTGGGGAAGAGAAGTATCAGTACAGAGGGGAGTGAAGCAATGTCACGGATTAGAGAACTCGATCCTGCGCGGTTCTGCCTGTATAGTAGCTCGTGATTGGGAGCAGGTTTGATTAGTAGGTGGGAGCCGAGTCATTGCACTGAAACTTTGTATTGAATACACTTTGAGACAGGAACCCAAACGTGCAAGAAAGCAAGAATTAAGAGAAGTGATATGATCAGTTTTCCTTTTCTTTAAAATGAGGTGAGCTGCACTGTTCTGAACATGCTGAAGAACAGAGATGGTGGAGTTAGGAAGGCCAGACATAGAGTTGCTGTAGCCAGTAATCGATGAGGGACAGGACGAGAATTGAACGTGGTTTTTGGAACAAACGAATGCGGCAGAGATTAGATGGTATATTATATAGTAGCAGGTCTTAGCAATGTGAGAGGCTATGCATGGGCAGCTGAAACGACACCAAGTATAGGTTCCCTGCGGGAGAAATGATGGCGCTGCTAAGATAAAGGCGGGAGGAAGTTGGGCAAACTTTTGGTGATGTTACGATGAATTGTTGCGGCACTTGGCAACGTAATGTGAACGGTATGATTTGAACCGACGTGAATTTGTACATGTATGTGCTGTACATACGATCGATACCGGAGGGAACAACGCAGGATCACAAACCACTTCCTTTTATCAAAATTCGTCGGCATCCTCAAAATGACCCCGTGACCCAGTCTGCCTGAACTGTTGCAATGCGAAACAGGAAGCGGCCGACAATGGGGTGTAGGCTCCAAATTAAACAAAGTAAGGAACTGCCTCCGTGCGGAAGTATATTGTCTTCGTTACCTTTCCTCTTCTGGGGATGATGTTCGAATCAAAACAAAACGTATAACGTACGGTTAATTTCCTTGTCACTAAACCAAACGGAACTCAATGGAATCTGTTCGAGTGCGGTAAACCACACTACGGTCAAGGTTGTCCCGGGAGTTTGGGCGAAACTACAACAAGGAAGTTCGCTAACCAATCCTGTCGAAGGGGGACGCTCCGATCAGTACACTCCATTACGACTTATCCATGTCCCGCAGCCCGGATCAACCACAGTCCCCTTTCCAAACCGAAGTGCGAACAGCGAAAGCAGATCTGAGAACAAACCACTCAGTATATTAGTAGACTGACAGCGTGAGGGTCTTTACAGGTTTTCTTTTCTTGGAAATCTAGAGTAAGGTCTCTAACGAGCTATTGCCATGTGATAACTCGGGAAAAGACTCGGTTGCTGTCGCTAAGTGGGAGGGGAGAACAAGAATAAATCACCTCCCCCACCCATTAGTGGACATAACACGACAGCAAATGTTGGACATTGACCAAAAGGTAAGATCTAGAAAGTTAAAAATCTTGGTCACTTTGAAGTGCACGACTGTTACAATAGTAGTATAAACAATTATGTTTACAGTGAATAAGTTTAATAACTATAAGAATCAGAATGTGATAATAAAATGACGAATAAAGTTTGAAGTCAGAATACACTGATACAGCATGGCCTATTATGTCACGATTACTGATCAGGACTGTGTGGATGTGGTGCTCTGAATATAGTACCTGACAATACCAAACTGGCAAAAGTGATAGCCATGTTCCTGTACTTACGATATCATACTGGAGTGCTCAGAAGCACAGATAGAATAGAGCAACTAGCTGTTTGGCCCAATTAAGCGTGAATTAATAGTCATGAATTGATTTGGTATTAGCAGGTCTGCACCATATGGTCTGCACACTGTAACTAGTAATTGCCATGGTTTAGTCAAACACAAAATTCAGATTACAGCACGCCCAAAGAATTAAGTGCAATTTGTAACATAATTGTAACCTATCTCAGTAAATGGAAGTAAATATTACATGAAGAAAGCACCAAAGTTCTTGCAAGTTATGAAATTTGAATTGGCAGGTGGAGGACTTTTTAAGTGTTATTCCAGTTTTCTTGGTCAGGATGGGAGAGCATGGATGATTTTTGTTGCACATGCTTTTCATTTGGTGAAGAATATGTTGCTGTCTTAAAAATGGACATTTATAAAAAGTTATCAGAATAATTAATTTTAAAAACTAAATTATTTGTTCATAACAGAAAGCATTTTAATCGCATGTTAAAATGGGTATTATATTAGATTAATTCTTATACTAATTAAATACTGAATGAACCATATACATGTAAATACATTTTTAAAAAAAATAAATGTTTATGACAGCAAAATCTGGTCATTAGAGAAAAGTGATCATGGAATTCGGTTTCCTTCAACAGACCAGATATAATGGCATCTAATTATGCTGATGTTGCACCAAGTCCTAATAAAACCATTGGTAAGTGACAGTTTGACTTCTAAGCGATAAACAGCTTTTGTATTACTTTCTGTTGGAAAGTTCTTTAGCAATCTGAATCAGTGGATAGTGACATGGAAACATGGGAGAAATGTATGCACATGCAGTTTCCTTTTGTGTGTACAGTCATGCACTTTAATCTGTTTACTGTAGAGTTCTTTTTTCCTCAGAGAATCTAACATGTTGATGCCGAGTCAAGAACATCTTTATCCTCTGGAACCAAGAATTAGGTTCCATATTGCCATATGCAGCCATGCTGATGTGCAAATGCACATCCCGTATATGTAAAATATCTTCTGGCTGGTCTGTGGTACAAAGGGTCCCCTTGTTCATAAGAAGTGTACTAAATAGCAACAGCAGCAAATAATATAGCATACTTAGGTGTTTAGAGGGAAATTTATCTTGGTACATGTAATATGTCTGTGTGCTGTGCGTTGATGAATCCAGTCTAGACACAGAAGAACGTTATCAATGCTAAACTCTGGTCACGGTATCTGCCTGATCAGTGAAGGAGTTCCTTACAAATGCATCCACACGCATCGGACATCAGATATATTTGCATCATGTGCAAGTGAATAAACAGAGATTTCAAACAGGCAGAAAGGCAGGTGTCAGTCTATGAATGAAATAGCTGATACAAAGGATAAAGGAAGTAAAATAGAAAGGGAAAGTAAAGTGGATTGTTGTGATGACTCATAAAAACTTTTCCCCTTTACTATTTTATCCTGAGTAGTCAATCATACTGTAGCAAATAGATGTACATGCATATTTTGTCTACACAGACACACACACATACACGTGCACATGCATAGGTACTTGCAACCCCACTCACTGTCACTCGTAGTCATTCATTCAAAAGGGGGCAGGGGGGGGGGGAGAGAGAAAAGAGGAAGTCTAGTATTGTGCTAGGATTTAGTTAAGTTTTTATATTGTTTCTTCAGTCATAAAGTGTATGCCAAAGGGAATTCTCATGCTTCTTCTGTAATTAACAATGTTTTAAGAATGCAGAATTTATGAGTATTTTATAATGACAGTTCTCAACAGTAAACTTGGTTTGACCCCATGAAAAATTGACCTAACTATACCTCAGAGGTTTTTTTTTTCAAATAGATGTGTCAGTTCTTTTGAAGTCTTACCAAAACAAGTAAGGACAGGAATAGAGGGACTATTATATAGAGAACACGGAGCTTTTGTCTGTTTCCCTCCTTCCCTGACACACCAGATGCATCATGACATGTGGAAATGGTGTGTAGTGAATGATTATTCTCTCACCCTTTTAGTAGGGAGGGAGGGGATTGCATCGTTGTGCATACTGTCTGCTGAGCTGGTCCATTACTTAAAAACATGAAAAAATTATTTAAGAGCAACAAAGTACTGATGCGTCAGTTTGTTCATCACAGGACGTTTGTTTGTGGCTTGGGGCATATCTGAGCTCTTTGATGTTCCAAAGCTATTCAAACTGACTGGGAAGAACCGCCAGTGAACTACACGTATTCACACAAAATCTAAATTGCTGAAACTGGCATTTTAGTAGTTTTTAGTGGATGATATTTTTTTAATGTATATTTAACTTATTCTTGCCCTCATTACCTTCAGATGCATGCTTGTGTGTGCATTTTTTTGTCTTTATGTATATAACTGTGCACATGAACATTTATATCATCCAGGCATCTTGGATTAGGAAAAAGCTACCCTACCATAAGAACATAAAATTTTGAGTGTCACAAAGCAAGTGACTAACCTTTTCAGTGCATGACCTGAATTTGCTCCAGGTTAAAATGTCGAGAAATTTTGATCTGTGTGTGTGTGTGTGCATACATGCAGATGTGCTGGCTGCCTGCACATGTTAACACATAGGTGCATCCATAGGCATATGTATATCTAATAATTATCTTACAGCTTGCCAGGATCTGCTGAGAGATGGGTCCTGTGTTCACAGTGGCTGGCTGAGGCGACAGAGCATAAGGAACCGTTTGAAGATTTTTTCATGTAAGAAAATGGCCTGATGAAACATTTAGGAAAATATTACAGAGTCTCAATCTTTTTATTCTGATAAATTTATAATTTCCAGAAGGATCCTGTAAGTGTTTCAGTATAAGCCCTGCAGCTTAAGAGGTTGTTGAACTTCACTAAATGTAATTGATTTGTAATGAACTGCTTATATAATGGTGCCTATGGATTGGGTGTTTGTCACATACAGAGAACCAGTTCAAACCTAAACTTAAAGTTCAATGGTCTGTAGCTGACACCATCATTTTTAATAACTAATGCCAGTAACGGAAAAAGATATTTATATGTGTCACACTCAGCTTAGAGAATTATTGCTGTCTAACTATACTTTGATCTCCATTTTCTGGGGCCTTACAGGATGAACCTAAACCTTGTCCTTTATTATTTTTTTTTTAGTTTAACATTTGTGACTACATTTGTACAAGTATACCATCAAAGCTAGAAAGTCATAAGCTGGTCACCACACAAATATACAATCTAAATTATATCGCATGCAGCCGATTTCTCATTGCATCACACAAGAATAATACACAAAAAAGGTACATTGTCCTAATTCATTTCAGAAAATTATCATCCATGATTTTAAGCAAGTTGTTAATGCTGATTTGATTTCGACTTGCATGGGGGAGCAGAGTTCACAATATAAATGGTTTCAGGCCTCAACCACCAGGTATTTTTCTCTTTGATTTCAGGGGCACAGGTGTACATTGTCATTTCAGGCGGTTGTGTTTACTGCTATAGCAATGAAGTAGCCAAGAAACCTGCATCTGCATTTTCCTTGTATGGCTACAACAGGTATCAAATAACAGCTGATAAAAGGAAAAGTTAAAGAGCCTGTTTATTTGATGCTGATTATTCTGTCATATTGGCAGTCTGCTATTTCTGCCAATTATCTCCTAAACAATGCAGTAAATTGTGTAACATTAGTTAATATGTGTAATTCACTAGTGTGCAACAGTTTTCGTTGTTATTCACCTGTTGGTAACTTAGTTGAAATGGCCCAAAACACGAACACCAAAGTGTTCTAATCTGGGGACACAGTGGTTAGTGGTTCCCTCAGGAAATCGTTGGGTCGCCAGTTCAAATCCTGAGGAAGGGGATTAAAGGGGTAATGGTTTGGGAAAAAGAGAAGAGAAAAATTATTTTAATTTACATGTACTTATGAAGGAGATGGAAATGGGGTGGAGGGAGTAGGAAGAACTTGGTGTTTGTATACATGCATATATATAAGTAGATATATATCTGTATGCATGCATGTGTGTGTGTGTGTGTGTGTGTGTGTTTTAAAAAAATAATTAAGTAGAGGAAGCATTGAAAAGCTGGAATAAACTCAAACTGTATTGGTCTGCACTTCCATTCAGCTATAGGCTAGCAGTCATGAAAGAATTATAAAATACAAAGTTATACAATGTGTAGTTTTCTCTGTAGAGTGTTCAGAGCTGGTGAGGTGACATCTAAAGAGGCAACATGGGTTTTCAAGATTACACATGTGAGTCCTGAGTTTCGCACTTACATGTTTTCCTGTTCATCGGAGCGAGAGATGAAACACTGGATGAAGTATTTCAAACAAGAAATGCTGAGGGCCAATGGAAAGCTACCAAGGTACGGAATAAATGGGTTTTAGTGAGGAAGGAATGTTCATGCTTTTGCTGAACTATTCCAGTGGACAGTTTTCAGGAAATGATGGGCTTTACACTGTATTCTGAGTGGGCTTTTTCTTTTTCTTTTTTTGGAAGGGAAGGAGGGTAAAGGGGATTTCTTTTCAGAAATTTGGGTTGGAAGGAGGGGGTGTGTGTGTGTGAGATCTTGTAGTTGGAGAGTTACTGTCTTTACACCTGGGTTATGATGCTCATACCTCAGTTATAATGTTATTTATATGTTGTTTATCAACATCCAGCTTATTTATTTCTCCTTCCTCTCTTTACCATTCCCTCTGTGTGTGTGTGTCTCCAGGACACAGGGAGATGGGAGAAGTGCTGATTCATACCAGGACTGCAAATCAGAGGGATCCATCAGCTCGCAAGACTATATTGATATTGAGACCAATATCTACGAGGATAGCAGATCATACATTACGCCCAGTTGCTACCTCAACAAACTGGAGGATGAAGGTAAGGTCCTATGACAACAAAGTTTTAATCAAATACCGTAGAAGCCCTCTATTACGACACTCGCTATTTTGATTCCCCCTCCATTCCGACCAATTTTTTTTAACGGAATATTTTCTGTTATATGTCATATGCGGTTAATGGGACTTTTCCTCAGTTCCGACTTGAACCTTCATTGTCACAATGATTTGTGACCTTTAGACTGTCAGTTTCAAATTCCCAGGTGACTTATTTGAGCGCCGTCAACTGAGGTGGATGTGAAGTCCCCATGGCTACTCTCCTGTCGTACAATATGTGTGCATGATCCTGATTGGTTGTTTGTTCTAGCACATTGGGGGGAATGTAGGCCAGCAATATGTGTGCACGATCTCGATTGGTTGGTTTGCTCGAGCAAGCTAGGCACTTCGAAGGTACAGTAGCTTTATCAGTTTGTTCCAAAAGTATGGTCCACAAGGCTTCTACATCTATATGAAAAAGAAAACAACTAACTCCCGAAATGTGTTTCCATGTGGTGGATAGCGGTACGAAAAGAGAAACTGCAATGTTGATCCTCACATCACTTGGAGTATGGAAATCTTAAATTCAAGCAATAATCAAGAAGGAAGCGATCATCCAGAGGTTGGAAGTGGAGAAAATGGGAAACAAAAACTGGGAAAAGTGCTGCAATCACAAATGATGATGGATAGAAAGTTGATTCAAGGCATTGTTTACGGTGATGGAATATGACTGACGACTTTATGGCATCGAATGGTTGGTTACGACGTTGGGTCATTGGATGCAGTGTATATATGGCAGCGCTGAGTGGCGAGAGGGGGATGTCAGCAAGAGTGATTGAGGACTGGATGAAAAGATTCCCAAGCATTTTTGAAGAATACCATCTCTCTTTCAATGAAAACTTACCTTTTTGTAGTCTTTTTTTTTGGTGTTGATTAACACTTTGGCGCCGTGTGCGGACAATTTCTTCTGCAGCATAGGATACGTTTACGGCGTATGCGGAAAAAAATTAAGCAACTTTGACGATTTATTTACGGGGAATTGCTAATCGTCTAAGGTAAAGAACTCCTACATTAGAAAGCTGAATCATTTCTTCACGAGTTGCTTCCCTTATACTGTGTTTAAATTGACAAAGAGACTGGTTTTCGGTAATAATTCCACGTGTGGTCTGTCACTTGAGAAATGCTAGATTTACTCTTCAAATTACACGCTAAAGACAAAAATGACATTGTTTTGCAAATTTAAATTTGATGAAGACAAGAGTATTTGTGCCTGAAAGACCCAAGAAAGTGATTACGAAGAGAAAAACGTGCCGGCACGTGTAGAAAAACAATGTCGTGACACTGTGTACAAGGAATGGCGAGGACTTTTTGATTTCTTCAACTTCAGTTGTGTTTCCATCAAAGGATTTTACAAATTATGGAACAAGGTCCAAGAAACACGGTAAGAAATGCGTTTTCTTTATTTATTGTAGTTTTATATCATGTTTAAATAATTTTTGTATTGTTTGGGGGGATTTTTTAATGAATTTTTGAAAATAGGCTAAAAATGCCGCGTCCACGGGGATGCTCCAGGGTAGGATTGTTGCGAACTGGGGGTTTTGAAAGAGACAACCGACCTCCGTGTTGTTCTCCCCGCCTGCGTGACCTTGTCACACGCACACAAACGGCTCGTGGTGGCGTTCCCCCCCGTCCGCGAACAATTATTTCTTACTTATGAGTGGAGACCTCAGAAATCACTATCTCACTAACCTTCCCTGGCCCGAGCCCCCACTCCACTCTATTACACAACTAAAGATAACAAAGATGATTTCTGAGAAAGAGAATAAAAATGTAGTTTATTTACAAGGTAATTTTGGTTTTTCATCTAATACGATAGGGCTGTGCCACAGCTCACTTCCTCTCCCTTACCAACATACATCACCCACCTCGCCATTAACCACAATGACAAAACACGTACCTCGATCTCGCCTCTGCTTACGAGAAATGA
>SMGT01005183.1:18927-36812 GCA_004794575.1 Lanistes nyassanus
TCGCTAGTTTTCTCCAGCTACGTAATCTTCCCTGAACAACTAACGCACACCTGGTCAGCCTGACACCTTCACGAATCCCACCCTAGCAGCCCCAGGGTATGTAACACCTTGCCCCTGGTTTCTAGGGCCAGTACCCCCGATCATAAGTGTAAACAGGGAACTAATCCTGGGCTGGTGATGACGTGAGCGGCTAGATGGCGGCTTGAACAAGGGGATAATAGACCTTAATTTAGGCCTGAGAGTCGAGGATGGTTCACACCTGGAATCTATGGTGCAATCTCCTTGACCCACCAGACCCCAACACGTGACAAGGATTCTACGTCACGATTGAGTTAAATATTGGCTGTGGTGCAGACAATAAAATTGTGTTGTGTAGTTTACAGTGTTCATAGAGTTCATAAACATTGCTCAACTGTTCCACCTGTCTAGCTTGGTTCTCTAATAAGACCATTCCTCAAATAAGACCCTTTTTTTATTGCTTTTTTCAAAGCTGTAATAGAGGGGTACTACTGTCAATATTAATATCATTTTTATTATCATTGCTTTCCTGCATGTCCCCATCATCATCACCACCACTTCTATACTCCCTAGCATTAGCAGGCATTGGCGTTATCTGGAAAGAAATCACTGCTTGGATTTCATGATTTATGTACTCCAGTACTCTGCATATGCAGATTCACAGGTAGACACACATGGACATATGCAGACTGAAGTGAACACATGCAGACTCACAGGTAGTCACACGTTTAGAAATATGCAGGTATATGCAGACACATGTACAGGTGTGGATATATGTGCAGATATGTTTGGACATGAATGTAGAGAAATATGCAGTCACACATATAGACAGTTGTAAACATCCACACACAAACATATACAGTCACATGCGGGCACATATGTAGATGTATATGCATGGAGGCAGACACATAAGACACACATTCAAGTGGAACACAGGGTCTGTACTGTTGTTCTCCACCTCACTCAGCTCTAGTGGTGGTTGTGGTGGTGGTTATTTAGAGGGACAGTGCTTCCACCTCGCGGTGATTTTGCACTATGGGGGATGGGGTCCTATTACTAAACTATGCACTGAAAGAACCACCAGACTGATGGCTACAGTAAGATGGCCAGTGTGGACAGGCAATTTATGTGCGGGGAGATAGCTGAATGGAGTTTGCACAATGTTTAACTCCAGGAAATAATCCTTTGCCACACCAGGATTTGAACCAGCAACCTTCCATCTGCTAGTCCGCAGCCCTACCAACTGAGCTAGCCATACCCCGTGAACTCAGCTCTAGGTACTCTGTCAGTTCTTATATGATGGTGCACCTACAGGTCTGCCCAAGATCCCCCCTTTTTTTGCACAAACCCACACCATGTTTGTCTGGAACAATTGTTTGCATATATATAAAAACTATTTTTTGGTCTTGCCATAGCAAGTGACCTCTGAAACTGTAACACGCACCATTTAAAAAGTAACAGAAAAGATGACCTGGTTTCTGATGACCAGAGATCAGAAAGTTCCAAAATGATCACTAGCCCCACAGGTTTAGTAACTAAATTATTAAAATAAGTATTGAATCCATCAACTGAAAAGCACAGAAAAATTACGTTTTCCACCTGCAGACAGGACCATGCAAAATCATTGTCAGCCTTCGCGACGCCAGTCATCAGCTGACAAGTCAAAAGTAGGGGGAAAAGATTCCCACATACACGCCAGACCACACAAAAATATCTCTTCAGTTTCATAACTATGCTGTTTGTCAACTGATAAAACAAAAACAAACAGACCTTTTCCATGGGTGCTGGATGTTTCACCCCATGCCTCACTGCCCCAAAAGCTTTCCCATCCCACCAAGAACCTGTCGTGGTCGCCCCAAGCCTGTGCTTCATCGAAGTTGTGCATTTACTGCTCACAAATACCACTTTGTACTAATTAATCATTATTATTCTTGTGACATGCTGAAAACATGTTTCTAAAAATATTTTTCATTTGCATTGCAAAAATTTGTACAATACAGATACAGTCCAATGAAAGTCCACACAGGTATGAGCAGATGATACACCATTTCGGACACACCATTCATTTTCTGTAACTAAGTGTAAATGTTGGATATAGTATTAGTAAACATCAAGTTCTTATAAAAATGCGATTTGGCATTACATTTTCCCTTACAAATATTTATGCAGACCTCAAATTGTGTCTGATACCATCTGCTCATATCTGCGCTGACTTTTGTAGGACCGCATCTGTACATATTTTTGCAACACTCTTAAAAACATGTTTTCAGCATTTTGGAAGAATAATGATAACTGGCTAGAATGAAGTGGTATTTGTAAGCAGTAAATACATAACTTTATTGGAGTGCTTAGGCTTGGGGCTATTGTGACATGATCTTGGGGCGATAGGACAGCTTTCGGGGGCAATCAGGCAATTGAGCAAAATGTCTGTAAACCCCTTTCCCACCACGCAGACCATACATTTTACATTTCCTGTAGAAGATTAGTGGTACACCGTTGCAGCTTATTTATCGTGAAAAAGCATAGCAGTGAAGTGAAAACCGTAAAACTTGACATATGTAATATGGTTGTAGTGAACATCACTCCATTCCTGCCACCATCACCACCATTGCTAATGGTGGGAGACTATTGGTGTTGGGTGAAATATCATTTCTGCAGTGTGCAGAAGAATGCCAGTTTCATTTACTTCTGTGGTTTTAACAGAATCTGATGAAGAGATGGATAAAGTTGTGAAACGATGTCTACGAGATCCACGAGATCGTCCCCCGCAGCCTCCACCAGTTCCAGATCGCACTACCAAGATGGTTAAAGACAGAACCCCAGATAAGCAGATCAGAACTCCTGCAGCAGGTAAGAGAATTCTGTTATTTACTGTGTAAACTGTCTTTATTTTGAACCCAGCAGCATTGTTGTTCATTTGTGTTTTCTTACTCGCTAGGTGTGTTTCTCTGGGCTTTCTGTCTCTGCAGAGTACTTCTGTTGCTGTTCTCCCCTAGTGTCACTGCGGCTCATTTTTCTTCCCCTTGACGTCTGAAGTGTTATCTTTCTTCCTTGTGTATTCGTAACCTCTGCTGGTGTAGTGTTGATACATCCAGCCTTACACTGTCAAGGTGTACAGTGGTGCCTCGATTAATGACTGGAATCCGTTCCAGGATGGCTGTCATTATTCAAAATCATCATTTATCATTTTCCTACCCACCTAGGAGGCTACCAGTTTGAGCATGGAACATTTAAAAAAAAAAAGTCCAGCAGGTTTGCTGCTCACATCAATGAAACGCACATCATTAAACAAAGCGTTTCCTCGCTGTGATGGCCTGTCATTAAACAAATGCTTCATTAACTAGGGCAATCGTTGAGGTACCACTAAACTTATAAAAGTCTGGGCACACAGGCATGGTGTAAATTGCATGCATTTGTTTGCATGTCCATACGTTGTTCATCGCATTTGTTTGCATGTCCATATGTTGTTCATCGCATTTGTTTGCATGTCCATATGTTGTTCATCCTTGAAGAAATCTCAGCACTGGATAGCATGAGTGTTTCCATTCGCGTTTTGATTTCTGAAACTACGCCCTAGTGCCTGTCCACCATGTGGAATTTTCTGCAGTTTTGCGAGTGGAATCCAGATAATGCTTATAAAATGCAGTGTCGGGGTGTATTGCTGATTAATCTGCTTCCTCTGTGACAATACCACAACACCAAATGGGTTTGTTGACTCACAAAAACAATTTTGTCGTTTCAGATTTTCCAAAGGTTAGTCATCAAGAGACATGGGAAGACGAGGAAGATGAAGAGGTAGGATTGCATCTTTTATAATGAATTCATGTACCTAAAGTCTGTTACATTCTTTTGCATTTCATCTCGCTGCCAGCCAGATTGTCTCTTTCTGTTTCTATTGCCCACTGTTTTCGATTATCTGCGCACCCCTTTTTTAAAGGGAAAAGATAAACCTTATAGATATTGCTCTTGCATGGTGGGGCTGGTTTCCCCTCACTGTCTTCCATACGTACTTCGAGATAACTTCTTGGGGTTTATATAGTTTGGATAGTTCTAATCTATTGTGCTCACAAAAAAAAGTTAGTGTTAATTTTCCTACATTATAATCTCTTTGTTTCTACTATGCATTAAGTGCATGGCCACATTGCTACAGCTTTCAAATTGCATATTTATTAGTCTCCAACATGGACATCCACCTTTCCTGGGGAGAAAAAAATGAGGATTAACTTAAATTTTTACTTCAAGGGGTCAAGAGAGAAAATAAAGCAAGTTAACAATCAGATTGTTTACAGGGATGGGGTGGGTCACACATGCACAGTGTATCAAATGCACTGCACCTGCGCATGGCAGTTACTAACCACAACAACAGATAATTATAGGTCAAAACATGACCTCTACACAACACCACTTTTTATAGTTACAGTGAAGAGCTAAGCCATGGTGGTTGATAGCTAAGCGGTAAAGAGCTTGGGTTTCACAGTTTAATACCCATAATAGCTTATGGGGTTTTTTTTTGTTGTTTTTTGTTTGGTGTGGGGTGGGGGGGATGAAGGTTAGGGGTAAGATTAGGGTTTGGTTTAAGGTAGGGCTTCTCTTTTCATGTTTAAGTTCAACATAAGTTACAAGTGTTTGAGTGAAGATTAGTCAAAGTTTAGTTCTTAATCAGATCAACAGACTTTATGTTGGGGCATATTTCTCTCCCATTCCGTTGTTGTTGTTTTTGTCATCAACAACATACCCCAGTTACAGGTTAAATTTAACAGGAAATGTAAGCAATTATGATTTTGATATTTAATAGCCATTATTGTCTTGTCCTTGTCGAACATTCTACACTCATCCCCCATCCAACAGAACAAATACTCTTTTTTGTAGTTTTCACTTACGGTGAATGTAGGTGATTAAAACATGTGGATAACCTAACATCCTTATATTTAAAGAAAAGTATATCAGGTATCTTGTTGAAGGGACATTCCAAACTGGTTTAGTAAACGAAAATTCTTCCTTGATTAGAACAAAGTGTATCATAATGCTTTCAGCTTATCACTTAGCAATTGCAAGCTGCATGTTTCCCGGCTGCTGTGTATCAGCAGGAGCAAACAGGAAAGCTGTATTCATTGCTTTGTCTAGCTTGTCACATGTGCTGCCTCTGTGTACCTCTCCACTTCCTGTTTCCAGGTTATGTTGTTTCCAGTTTTAGTCACACGTGTTTTCGGTATTTTGTGAGGCTTGTTGACAGAAGGTGTATGTTTTATAAATGGCAGATTTCTCCATTTCTGTTCTTTGATTAGCTGCATGGGTGGTGATCATTTGTATGGCTACTAAAAACGCTTTACATCTGTCTTGCATTCACATCCACCCTTTAAAAGAATAAACGATAAAATTTATTCCAAAATTCCAGTGTAAATGTTTCAAGAGAAAGATAAAAACTTCAACCTCCTGAGCTAAGGTGAGCATATATAAACATTCCCAGAGATGTCTTTCTTTAAAGTGGTGTTTGGGAAATGTTTGTTTCAGCCAGTCACAGATTTTCCTTCATCAAAGTAAGTTGTTATACTTCATTTTCCTGTTTTCTTGAAAATTCAGTCAGTAACATTTCTATCATTCATCCTGTGGCAATTAATAGCTATAGATCCACAATGCAGATCACAACACTTTTTTTTCAGAAAAGGAGGCATATACTGATTCCTACTAGGAGTGCATGAACAAGCCCACACACACACACACACATTCATTTATTTTTCTCACACACACTTGAATATTGTGCAGATGAGTTGTGATTAGGTTCTCACGACTCATGATGAACTGTTATTGAAAGTAAAAAGGAAAGTTGAACACATTTTTGTAGAGAAACTTTTCTTTGAAATGATTTTGAAACTGATGCCACCGAGGCAGAGTGATCAAATTTTTTAAAAAAATACAAATGTTTATCTGTTATATAAAATTGTGCAATCTTGCTCGTTTACTTACCCTCACTGATTAACACCTAACATGGGGGGAGAGTTTGGGCAACGAATGTTTCAAGTTAAAGCAAGAAAGAATTACTGTTGTTGCAGCTTGAGGCCACGTGGTGCTCCAGATGGAAGCAGCGCAAAGCATAAAACTTCTGAATCAAAAGTGGTTGGTATTTTGAACAAATTTGTATACAGCCTGGCTGTCAATTGTTTGAGAGTTTTTCTTATTGATATTATATATGTTAGAGATCATTCAGCTGAAACATTCATTAGAGAACATTTCTGTACACTTATTTTGGCAAAGGATGTGTAAGAGATTTTTTAAAAGTTGGGTGTGTGTGGGGGGATGTTCAACTGTTGCAAATGCTTAATGGATATTGCATCTGCAACTTCCACTGATTCTTTTGTATATAGTTCATGCCCTTGCCATGAACATGCCTGGAAAAGGATTGTAAATATATGTAAATATATGTAAGCCTGGCCACTGAAACTAACCTCACTTGCTTGGACTCACATTAAACTGGTATTCACTGCAAATCAGTTTTAAGCTGCAAATGTTAACAAAGTGAATGTTCAGGCAAGTTTGTTACATCGATACCAGTTGCACACTTCCCTCCATCTACTCCTTTTTCGCAAGCCTTATTTATGTCGCGTTCACTAAAATGGGTTTAGGTGTGCAAGTGGGAGCTAGCCTTGTAATGACCTTTGTTGTTCCAGACATCATCCGTGACTAGCTGCCATTGTTCCTATTGGTTAAAAAGACTATTTTGCATAGTAAAAATTCCACTTTGTCTAATGGATAGTTCTGGTCAGTGGAGAGATCTGCATGTGCAGGCAGAACGTCAGATCAACTGGTATTTAATCTGAATGAGGTCCTAACATCCAATCACTCCCACTCATATTTCCATGTGCTTGCATGTTTGCATGCAGTATCTGTTTACATAAGCACTGATGCTATCAAATCCTATCTTGCATGGTGTATTCTGAACCTAAGCTTAACAAGTAAGCAGGCCATCAGACTGTTTTGCTCACTGTAGTCAGTAAATGGGGTGAACATTCCTTATTGTTTCTTATTTCTGATTAAAAATATATTAATATACATGTCGGTCATTTGAACATAACACAGTGATTAACCAAATGTCAACACATCTCGTGAATGCCATGAGTGCAATATCCACATAGATATGTAGAATTACATATGATCACATGCATGCTGGCACATTTTATCAATTCATTTATTGGAATGCTTGGGCACTAAAAACTAAAATAATACGTGTGAAGCAGAATGAAATAAAATATTCTTTTTTTTTTAAAGAGCCAAAATGAAGAGGTTGATTTTTGGGACACAATTTATTTTCGTGGAGACAAAGAACATGCATCACAGTGAGTCATGTTGTATTAACTCCCTTTCCACCTTACCCTTCTCTGAGATAAAGCAATGGTGAAAACTGTCGACCTGTATCCCCTATTATTCTCTTAAAACATTTACTTCTGTGTGAGTGTGAACTTGGAAGGAAAGAAAATAAAGTACATTTTATCTCATTGAAAATAGCAGACATTTTACCCAGACTTTCATTTGTAGTGGTTACATGTATAAGTAGTTAAGGCTTTTTACTTGTTTGGACTATTTTTTTATCTACAGGATAAATAAACTTATGCTTGTTTAAAATATAATTGTGTTTATTTCATTGAGATGTGGTTAAAGTGCTAACACTCCCTAGTTGCCATTTTATGTTATCAATTTTTTGTCTGACTTTCTTCTACACAGGATCATTCGCAACATCCAGGATGAGGGAGTGTACTTGGTTCGTGTCAACAGTGATAATTCGGTGAGGGAGATTTTTCTTCTTGTAGATATCGGCACACATCCCATCCCCATCTTGAAAAATCACCACAGACTCGAGTTCAGACACAGAAATGCAAAAATACCTTTCCAAAGTTCTAAAAATTGCTGCGTAGTACCTCCATCAAGCATTGTTTGGCTGGTTTGTTTGTTTGTATGTTTTGATTATGACCCTTACATTAGAATAATGTTATGGAACAGTATTCCTAATGCTCACTTCTGTAAAGTTTTGATACTTAAGACTTCACAGCTTCTTATTTCTCATGCAGATGGTGCTTCATGTATATGGTGATGGACAAGCACGTAAATACCAGATTATATACCAGGTGTGTATATGTGTGTTTTTGGTCAGGAATTTTAAGGAATTATTTTATGCAAGTTTGAATTAATTTGCACATCTGCCCGTGAAGACTTTGTCCGACCCTTTCTTCAGTGCATTGAATGCGTCAGTGCCATGGTTGTGTGTTCTCTGTATTGGAGTTCATGCTAACCATCATCTGAAGGAGAAAGGAAAACAAAAGGAAAAAAAAACCAGCCAGAGCAAATGGATGCTATTATCATTGTGTTATACTTTATCAGCCACTCAGGTTTGCATCAAGTGTTCAGAAGTCAGAAGCAGGTCTGCTTGAATGTCATCTAAGCATTTTTGTATTTCTATTTTGGCACTGGAATAATATGACATTGTTGCAGTGCTGGTTTATGTGGGTATGTGTGTATGTGTACATGTATGTGAATGTGTACACATATATGTATGTGTGTGTCTTTGGAGAAGATTTAGGAATCAGCTGAGTATAATCTTTTACTTAACCATTATCAGCTTTTTATCTCCTTATTATATGAAATGTTCTGTCCCATGTATTAAGCTGTAACATTTTCGGTTACTTCTTTTTTTATGTCATTTTCCTATGCTCCACTTAGCAGGATGAAGGATACACTCTACAGAGGACCTCAGGGAACTGGTTCAAGACTGTACCGGAGCTAGTATATTTCTACTACATGAACACCCTTCCCAATATCAAGGTTTGCCTAACGGAATGTTATAGGCAGCATTCAAGTTACAAACCATCCTAGCCTTGATAAGAGGAGCCTTTTTTCCCTTCAGAATGCTACATTTTACGTCCCACCACCATGAAAGGGAGCTATCCATACTTCTTTTCCTTCTGCCTCTCCGATAAAATGTGCAGGCTTGAACATCAGATTTTAAGCTTGGCGCAGGTGCTGTTGGAAGGAAACTTGCCTGAAGAGTTTGGAAATCCTATTCTGCAACTGGAAACAAGATGGTGAAACAATTTATTCCGGTGCACGTGCAAAGCAGAGTGAGGAATTTGGGCTTATGGATGGGGATGGACGTCTGGATGCAGCACACTATTCTGAGCTAGTGTTCAGCCTGTAGGAAAGGAAAAACAAGCTACTTAAAAGCTGTTACCAGTGAGTCTGTCTCAACAAAATGCCACTGATTTGTCTATTAGGGGCATTGCAAAGAGCTAGGACACATGAGAAACATAATCTTGTCACAGCTAGTGTTTGCTCACTTGAAAATTCCGGCAAGCGACTTTGTATGACACTTGGGATACAATGCCTAGAAATATTTCTGTGATCATCATTTTGTTACTAGGCATTTAATTTTTTTAAATACAAATATGCATGCAGAATAATCTCAGAAGGTTTGTATGGCAATTGTGCTATCTCCAGTTGCCAAAGTACTACGTAGACTCAATAATTTAAATTTATTTATGTTTTATTCTGCAGATGTTGCTTTTAGGTGGAGAGTAACTAAAGTTTACTAGAAAGTAAGTAGAATCCAAGCATCATGAAAATGTTATATTTGTTTAGAAAAGTAAACGGAAAATTCTGTCAAGTCTTGAATAGCCTCCCACCCACCCAACACACACACACAACATACACACTATGATTTTTTGATAGTTGTGTTTTGCATCCTACCACTGCAACAATGTTGAAGTCGAGAATGTACATCGAAGACTTATACATGCCGATAGAATGTCTACATGCAAAGATGCATCCTGATTTATTCTAAGATAGAATGTGTACAGCCAATGATACACATAAGTTATTCCATAGAAATTTTGCAGATTTTTTTTTAGAAGAAAGTTATTTTTGCCAAACTTTTTCAGCAAACCAGTGTGGATTCTTTTATTAGAAGTTGGGCTTATCAGATGGAAAATCAGTCATCAGCAAATTGCATTTGAATTCATTTTGCTGAAGTTGCTGGTCTGTGAAAAGTCTACATAAATCCAGAAAACAGGAATCTGCAATTTTGTGAATGCATGTCTTTTTTTTAATTTTTCTGTTGCAACTATCATAATTCTGTTTACCCATCATGGCATTTCATTGTAAGCTATTCAGTTATTTATGTTGTTCATACATGGTTAGTACTTTGCCAAAAAGTTTAGTATGGAGCCACAAACTGGCAATGTCGTGGCTTTACTCTGTCAGCACTGACATTGTCCTACATGGTGTGGGTTATTCTTTCCATGAGCAATAACATTGCCATGTGGGTTAGTTCATAACTATTGAGCACCAATGTTTCTATACTTGGTGGATTTAATTTTCTGTAAACACTCACAATTTTAATATTTTATAGCTGTAACGCTTTGTAAACTCTGACATTCCAATGTGTGGCAGCTATTGGGATTATTTTGGAGGTGGAAGATGAGCGTTATACAAAAATATTTTTAAGCTATTTAAAAATGCTATGATCTTGATGCAAGTTGAATGGTTGAGAAGAGTGTGTACTTGGCAGTGTGTACTTGAATAGGACAGATGAAGATTTTAGAGGAGGAGTGGTTATTTAGTTAATGTCAATAGATATTACTTTTAAATGCAGAGGAGGATGCAGAGTGTTAAGTGAGGTTTATGCTTGATTACAGAAGCCTGAAAACCATATCCATACTCTGAAAGAAAGACAAAGCAATGTACTGCTTGTAAAGTTTAAGTGAGAGAACTGCACCCATTTCATTATACAATGCAAAATCTAGTAAATTTACTGTAATAATTTGCACTTGCACACAGTCTAAAACCCTTAAAGGTGTTTTAAATTTTCATTAGTTGTGAAATAAAAAAGGGAAAAAAAATTAATCTATTTGCACTCTTCTGCTTTTGCAAGCATTTGATTTGGGATATCTTCACACAACAGTTGAACTGATATAAATCCTGATGTAAATTTTTATGCAGACAACAGGCTTTTGGATCTGCTGCTGCACCAGTTTGACTTGGTGCACTGTTTTGGTCTCTGAATCTGGATTACCTGAAATTGCCCTATCATTCCTGCCTCCTGACTATATTGTTCCGTTCTTTCAGTGTTGGTTCCTCTTATCTCAAGGACTGGGAGTCTGTGCCTGTTGGTCAGAGGATGCTGTTTTGGTAGAGAAGGGGTTAAAGGAAGCATAAAGATCTTGGTACGTGTGGTTGCAGCTGGTATTTGTAGGGGGGAGTCCATGACCACTTCACAAGTCATGGCCACTTGACAATTCCATGCCCATGTGACAATCCACAATGGCAACTGATGGTGATTCCCACCACCACCCCCACCGCCAGGAAAAAAACCAAACCACTTGAAGTTGTTTGGAATTACTCCTAACACGTTAGCTGTCAAAGCAAAAGCATGGTGCAATCCTTCTAAAACAATAGATGTCTTCATCACAGTTATGATTAAACTTCTCAACATTTGCTAGCCTAAGTAGCCTTTGATAAACAACCGATAACTAACAAATGTATGATGAGTTATTTATTCAGTGTTTCTGCTGTGGTAAAATGCTCTTAAACAGCTACCTCTGTAGAACGAGGTAATAGTGAGATTTGTTCGATAGTTATGCCATCAGAACCAGGAAAACTGTGGTTGCTCTGTTCCTGATCCTGCTCGAGATGTCAATGCTGGCTGTGAGATTTTGCTGGAAGCCATTTAGCACATGGGCATTTTTATGAAAATGCATTTCTTGGTGTTATAAAGGGCTTTTGGTAAAATGTATTGAAAATATATACTTTGTAAGACATGGTGATTGACAACTGTGACATGTACTTGGTATTGTGCATCCAAATACCTTAAATTGCACCTTTTAAGACCACAATATTTTTAAGACCACAATATTTTTAAGACTACAATATTTTTAAAACCACAATATTTTTTCAAACTGTTCATCTCAACTTCAGTTGTGAGAAATTGAAAGGTTGGGAAAATATGTAAAGTGCACAAATTACCACTTGCTGGGTCACAAGACGAATTAATGCAGTAGAGGCACTGAGGGCCGAGAGGACTAGTGCAGATTACATCTTGGTGTAGGAGCACGAGGAAATGCAGATACCAGGATGAGAATTAAAAGTTTCCCAGCAGACAAAGGAAGTGAGCAGGAAATTAAGACCAATGTGCATCTGTACACTTGATATTTAACTTCCTCAAAAAGTAATTGTAGAATGAGATGTACATGTATGATTATCTTGATGTCGAGATCCTCTGCAATTTTTAGGACTGTACTGAATACCAGGTTTTGAGACTGATATTCTGCCTTTTCCAGGCAGCTGCTTCATATTATTTTGACTGTGACCTGAAAACATCATTCTGGCATGCTTACACTACTATTAATTTATTGGGTTTCAAATTGACTTATATAAAGCATTTAAGTGCCTTAATGCTCGAGCTTTATGACTGATATTAAACTCTCCTCGCTCTCCTTTCCAAACTTTTAAAAATGGTTTCTGTATATTTGGCCAGCAGACTGTGTAAATTTGGTGAGCACAGTTTACAAATGAATAATATACAAATTAAATTCAATGTCTGATGAGTGTATTATGTGACAGAAATGAAGGATATTTATGATTAAGATGTACTCTGTTTTGAAGAGGTATGCACTGCTTACAATTAGAATGTGAAGCATATTTCTGTTTACATGTCTTTTATGCTTTGAAACAATTTTGGAACAAAGTGCAATTAAAAACTGCTTGAATTAGCTGAAGATCCCCGGTGTGCATTCCATGTTAGGATTTGTCTGTTAATGGTTTGTGTTTAGTTTTTACAGAAATGTTGAGAAACTACATGTATTAAAATGAATCCACATCAAGGCTTCCTGATGTACATTTCCATCCAGCCGTAGGCTAGATGTGATTTGCTGAAGTTGTTGATACATAACTCTCTCTCTCGGTATGGGTATGCATGTGTGCACACATAATCACATACAGGAACATGTGCTTGCATCCCCTCCAAAAATGAATGAGTGCTCCCTGGATGTATGGTTTCTCATGCACCCACATCTGCACCTAACTCCTGCATGCAGAGACAAAGATAATTAGGACCTCTTTCACCTGGACGCTTTCTTTCTAACACAAGTGCACATGCAGGCACAGGTGCAAATTGTACGTGTTAAATTTCCCTGTTATATAAACTACACATCTCTCTGTCTTGCCAGATGTTTTTCTCTCACACACAGGAATGCTCGTCCAAGTGCAATATATCGATGCAAGAAGAAGTACTTGAAACGCTCAAAGTAACCCTAGGCAGACCCTTGCGACCAAGGGAGCTTACCGTACCCAAACACGTAGCAAAGAGAGGGTCGAAAGAAAGGGACCGGGCAGATCCTCAAAAAGATCTGCCAACACTTACAGGGTTAGCTGTGTGAAGACTAACATCGTTATAAAGAAAGAGTTGGAAGATCTTTCTGAGGATCCGTTTTTTTTCCATTCATTTAACAACGGAGTAGAATATCGACTCGAGTAGTAACTGGTAAGAGGATCAACTGCGCAGTCTTGAACCTATAGCTTCAGCTTGGCAAAGTGCCTTGTGCCAGAACAATCTTCTAATATATATGAACGCTGCGCATATCTACTATCTAACAACACATTAATCATAGCGACCCAATTTTTGTGGTTACGGTTACCCAACCGATCCTACTTTTTTCCCGACCCTAAACGTTTTTGTGACCTGTCACAAGGGACATGATTCAACATTTGTAGGCTTGCATGGATAGCTTCCCTTTCCTTCCATGATTTGTCGACCTACCGATTCTGATTTATCTGACAATGTAATCTTTTACTACAACACTTTTTGGCTTACTATGAATCAGATGCGTCTGCAAGCCGCAAAGTATAACAGCGTATGACGACAGGTATTTTCAGGCAGTAAATTAATGATAAAGTGAGTGCAAGATTGCCGTGCGGAAAGGGCGTCACCTCAGACCCCAAGGTAGACAGGCAGCGTTGCACGTGCTTTGTGATCTTCGTGCATCGCTTCGCCTGTCACTCCTTTCAGTTATCAGCCTGCCGCCACCTCCCTCCGACGTGATGCGAAGCGACTTGATTATCGTTTCTGTCAGTATGATAGCCTGATGATGTGCTGATAAATGATGAGACAGATTATAAAAACACACCATGCATGGGGCTTGGGATACCGCAGTGATATATACTGCAAGAGTAGGATGTCTCTCCAGGTTGTGAAATCAGGAACTATTATCACACATATATCCCCTTCCCCTGCACCCCTACATTTCTTGTCTACCTCGCTGTTCATGGGATAGCGTACGTGATCATTGGTTGGATGGTGCTTCCACCTCGCGGTGATTTCGCACTATGGGGGATGGGGTCCTATTACTAAGCCATGCATTGAAAAAACCACCAGAGTGATAGCAGCAGTAAAATGGCCCCTGTGGACAGACAATTTAACGTGCGGAGAGAAGGGCGACTGGATTTTGAACAATGTGCAACTCCAGGAAATAATCCTTTACCACACCTATAGATTCGAATCAGCAACCTTCCATCTGCTAGTCCGCAGCTCTACCAACTGAGCTATCCAGGCCCCTCTGAAGCGTGATCGTTGGAGTATGTACCCAGCAACCGTATGCATGCACATGTGATCTTGTTTTCTAGACGACCCTGTCCAGCCTGCCGTCAGACGATCAGATAACTTTCACAATGTCTTTCACGCATTTAAGAATAATTATTTTAAGTACTGGCTACGATGCATGTGTCTGCATAAATAGACTATATATATAGTGTTGCACCTTGACACTAGAGTCAACAGCTCCAAGGTTAATCACCATTGTGAGACAGGTAGGCTATAACCGTTCATTCTCTATAGCTGACGATACCTTTATTGACACGACGCAAATATTTTCCCACAACGCTAGCATACGTTTTGGCTTTAAAAACGATAGATAACCTCAAGCCAAGAAGTGCGCTCTTTGCTGGTTATTTTATCAGAAGCTGGCATGCAGGTTTTGTGGTGCTCATAGTTTGTGACACTGGCTATAGCAAGTATAGCTGGTGGCTTCCAAACAAGGGCCAGCACTTTATCTCACAGGCTTCACCAAGCTTCAGACAGTGATTTGAGTTATAATTCTTTTCCAGTCTTGACAGTGGATCTTCCGAGCACACACCAGAACAGATGGCACATGTGTTGCAACATAGCAAACCTTGGGTGTTGAAGATGCTGTTAAGAAAACCTAGGATGTTGGTGATCAGACAAGCGCTGAACATTGTCAGTGGTCGACATGCTAGTACCTCCAACCTAGACCTCAGTGGCATTCTCCCACCAATACCCACACCATTCAATGTTGACGAGAGCATTGCTTTTGATAAACTGGAGGAGAATGTGAAAAAGTGGAATGCCATTCCATTTAAAGGTCAGCTAAACATAACTTTTACTGTATTTCCTTTTCATGTCTGCCACACAGGTTTATCTCCTAACTTTTAAACAGTAATAACTTTTGAGAGGGTTAGGGGGGGGGGAGGGATAGGAGAGTGATTTTTCTTCTAAAACAAACGAGAATGATTTGAAGGAGAAAATTAACAAACAGCCCCCCCCCCAACACACACATGTATGTGTGCATCTAATAGTGTGTGCTAAATAAAAGGGGATGGTCTTTTTTTTTTTTTTTTTTTTTTTTACAGACTGGTGCTTAGGTCTTTCCTCCTCCTCCAGCTTTCTTAGCTCTGACTTTTGATGCTAGATGAAGTGAGTGACTGCTGGGTTGCTTATTATTTAATTGCTAGTCAGCAAACAAGGCTGCCTAATGATGGTCGTGGGGGAAGGAGGGGAGAAGGTGGTGAAGGGTGTTGGGGCATGAGGAAGAGAGAGGAAGCCGAAGGGCTCAAAGTGAACCCCTAGTGGGCAGCCCTGTAAACAGGTGTCGCAATAAATTATTCAGTGGAATGACACGAGTGCTTTTTTTTAAATCAACAGGTTACGTTGTACAAGGCTCCACAGGGGAGTTTGTATACATGTCTAAGGAAGAACGTGTTGAGCTTGTGCGGTATCTAAGAAAAATTACACCAAAAGACAAGCTTATTATTGCTGGCTCTGGATGTGAATGTGAGTATGCCACATCTGACTTTTTTTTTGGGGGGGGGGGGTTGGGCTAATGTCAACTCAGCAAGAAAGGCCATCCCATAATGCAGGCTGGAGTAAGAGAAACAGGAGGAGAAAACTGGAGTCCCTGGAGGAAACCTCTGATGACCCTGTGCACAGGCAACACATGCAAAGAAACCACATGCACCAGACAGGGAATTCAAACCAAGAATCCTTTTTATCAGTGACAAACACATTCTAGCACTATGCTATAGACTGTCCGAGCTAGATTTAGCTGAACCTCCATCAAAGCTCTAGAAATACTTCGTGGTAACATATGTAGGAAAAGGACTTTTATCTGGAAAATAATTGCATACACCAATCTGTCTTACACCCACAAAAAAAACCCTAGACAAAATAATAGGTTGTTTGCATGCAATCACCATTATTAAAGCAAGACTTCTGATTGGTATATTGATTGTGCAGTTTTAAGTGTTAAAATCTCAGGACATTGTGTCATAAAAGGGTTACCGAAGGAGAGAAATTTAACTAGCAGCCTAGCATACTGGTGGTCATGTTTTTCCAGCCACTTCACACACCATTGAATTGACTGCCAAAATGGCAGAGGCTGGAGCAGATGCCGTGATGGTGGTGACTCCTTGCTACTACAAAGCAAGCATGACAAATGATGCCATGGTAGCTCATTATACAAAGGTATAGAACATAGCTGACGAACTGGGACTGTCCTCATTATTAGCACAGTTGTTTATTTTTCAATATGTCCCATGCAAATATGCTGACACTGGGATTTTTAAAAATACATTTGTTTGGGCCAGTAACATGACTGAAAAATGTTAATGGCATGCAGCCCAGTTTAACATTATGAGACATGTCAAGTCACAGGACGTGTAATGGGAGACAGTAATCTTTAATAGACAACACCATAATTCATGAAGTATTAAAATGTAACCAAAAACTTCTTTTTTCAAAGAATTTACTTTTTCTAACACCAAGGTATAATATGCAAAGTGTTTCAAGTTCTCTATGGTTCTCCAGAGCAATTTTTATACAGTTTTTGCTTGGATACAGGTGGCAGACAACAGTCCTGTTCCAGTTATTCTTTACAGCGTTCCAGGAAATACTGGGTATGATCTTGCACCAGAGGCGGTTGTTAGACTAGCTCCTCATCCTAACATCATAGGAATGAAAGAAAGCGGTGGTGATGTGAGTATACTTGTATTTCTTGATAATGAGAATACTTTTTTCCCCATGCATTTTATGGTGAATCACTGGGAGTTAAAAGGGAATTATCTGAAAGTGTTTTCTGTTGTGTTTGGTGCTCACATAAATAAAGATGTCCATTTTGTGATTTTAACTCATAACGGTTTCAGATAACCAAAATAGCATCAATGGTTCACAAGACAAAAGACCTCAACTTCCAGATACTAGCAGGTTCTGCTGGGTTCTTGTTCTCATCATATGCAATGGGTGAGTGAAGTGGTTATACCCAATAAACACACGATCACCGTTCCCACACGCAGCCCAGTGGTAACCCACGAGGAAAGCAGAGGGATTGAGGGCCCTCAAAAATCCCACTCGTTTCCCACGGTGGAATTGAGTGGTTTGTGAGTGGGAAGTCCCACAAACGTGCCCCATCCCAAACAGCTTGGGAATCCCTTGGGAATCCCTCTCCCTTCCCACAGTGAAGCGAGCGTGCGACTCTCCCCATGAAGTGAAGCGAGCGCCCGATCGTCTGACGTCATAGTTTGGGTTACAACTTTTTGTC
>SMGT01005184.1:0-36759 GCA_004794575.1 Lanistes nyassanus
TTGCCGCCAGTGAGCGTCTGCTGTTCCGGACGTGACGTCAAGCTGATGAAACCTATATACATATATATCTGCTGAACACCAAAAGAAACGCAAGCTGAGGGAGTTGGTGATTTTTGGCGCGCGTACACACACACATTTATACACAATATATACACTTATACACAATTAAAGAGATATGCAGACATTCAGAAAAGAAACATTCAATTTAGTCAGGTTTATGAGGATAAAGGGCATTGTTCTGCAACTGAGACTGGTTTTAGAGACTTACGTCGGGTAGAACAGATATTGTGTATTTTCCGCTGCAATTCTCTGGTTTCATTTAAAGAGTTTTTTAACAAAAGACCTTATGGGTGTTGCCTACAGACGAAAAATATTCTTTCCGAACCGAGTTAACGTCTGGCTCACTCTGTCGGCACCTTAAGACATGACTGGGCTGGGGGCTGGACAGCTGGGCGTTGAGAGAATGGGATTTGTGTTGGAGGTTGCGGGATCGAATCCACCATTGACGAAGACTAAAAATGCTTGAGTTACACATTGTGCAGTTTCGATTCCAGATTCCAGAAGCGGACAAGCAGTGGATTAAAAGGAAGGTGCAGGGAAGTGGTTAAAGGAGAGGGACTTTGCCACTACCCCCTCACTTAACTTTTTCTCCTTTAACAACTTTCCTTCATGTTCCTTTTAATCCACTGCTTGTCAACTTCTTTCTCTTTTTGCTACTACCCCTCACTAGGCTTTCTCTTATTCAACCACTTCCCTTCATCGCTTTAATCCTAACCCTCTCTTTTACCTGTATCTTCATTCTCCTTACTTCCTTTAGTAACTAACTCCCTCTGTAACTAACCTCCCCCCACCCACTTTTCCTGCGAAGCGTATCCTGTCCAAACATTTTCACCGCGCGCTGTACGACCTGTCATGGGAATTTTTTTTTTTATGAAGAAGTGCCATTAAATCAAATATTTTGTATCAGTGGCGACACAAGGAGCGGTAGCTGATTGTGTAGTATTTGTGTTGACCTGGTGTGACGTGTTCCCACTAGCGAAAGTGTGGCTGGTCGAGTGTGTGACCCGACGCGCGGTCAGTGCCCCGCAGCTAAGTGACGGACGATTGTGCGTGTGGCTGTGTGCGCCGGACAGCCGGCGGCCCTGATTATTAAAGGCTGTGAGCGAGGTCAGTGTGCGTGCCACGAAGGTTTGCATCCCTCCCCCTCCTTTAGTTCAGAGGTTAGTTTACCCCAGCACTCTCTCTAACCCTTAGCCCACCAAACGACCTACTTCGGGTCACTAAGTGCCTGGGTTTTTTTTTTTTAGTCTTTATCTGCCTCTATCTGTTTGTGTTTGTGTCGTCCTGATGAAGAGGTAATGCCCTGTATCATTTCCTGTAGCTTGGCGCAATTTCTTTTTGTTTATTTTTATATTATAGTTGGTACCCCCCCCCCAACAAAAAAAATTCCCCCATGGGAAGTGGCCTTTCTTGTCACAATACTGTACCATGACCCAAAGTGCTATATTCTCAATTTAGCGATACCTAACCGAACCCTCCAAAAAACACAACCCACATAGTAACCCTGGTAAGCCCCCTCCGCGCATGCGCACAGAGCCTGCACTTCGTGCGCACAGCTCACTGAGTGGGTCAAGCTGACTTTCTCAAGCGCTGTGCCGCCGGCAGGACGTGTGTGTGAGAGCTCCCACCTTCCTCCCTCTCAGCGTTGGCTTTAGCCTTTGGCGGTCCTCCTACCTCTGCGCTGCGTCGCTTCAGTTTTACAGGAAAGTGAATTGTATCTGTTCCTTGCGTCCTCTGTCTGCGTGTTGCTTTTTCTTCATCTTTTTTGTCCCAGCGTTACGTTTTACTGTCTTAGCCGTTTTAACTGTAAGGGGAGGCGGGGTAGCGCGTTTACGGGTGTGGAACCAGACGTGCGTTAACTGTGCTCACGCAGTGCTTTCTTGTTTGCTTTGTTTGCTTTGCTTGCGGGTGACTTTACAGTAACTACCATACAGTAACTTGTCACCTAGTGCAGATTTCTTTTATCTTGCACTTGTGCCGCGTGAGCCACCCTCCTCCGCCGGTTCGGACGGTACTCGCCGGGATCGCAGCACACGCACGATGGATGGTCGCCGCCGGTCGCCTGCAGCCTCCATCTCTTCCGTGGATGCCCCTCCGTCGCCACCGCGCACCGTCACGTCAGCGGCCGTGGTCTCGCTGCCCGTTCCTCTACCGGAGCTGTTTGGACCGCCTCTCTCCCGTCTGTGTCTCCGACCGGCTGCTCTGTGTCACGCCTTTCCCGCCGGTCTTCCGTGTCCGCCTCGGAGGATCTTCAACTTGGCCTTCCTCCGCCGCGTCCGCAGACCAAGGGTTCTTCCCAAGTAGTCAGTCGGAAGAGTGGCGCGGTGGCCACTCTTGCGGGACCCGCTGGGGAGGGGCGTCAGCTGTAACACCCGGTTCTGCTGACCGCCCCTGTGGTCTCGCGCCCTCGGGTACGGAGTTGCCTTGGCCTCCTGCCCAGGGTGAAGGGGTGCTTCGCTGCACAGCTCCCGCGGCAGCCTCGCAGCGGAAGTCCCCGTCCCTCTCAGCCTGGATGCCTCCGTCAGTCAATGATCCCACTTCAGCTGCTCTCGTAGCGGGGGTGGGTAGACCACGGCTGTCAGTCATCCGCCAGAAGGACTGTCGGTCGTGATGGAGGATGCGTTGGAGTGCGTCTTTTTATGCTAACTTGCGAAGCGTGAATCCCTCTGTGTCCCCGCCAGCTCGGGCGGGGCGCAATTAGACGCCGCTCAACCCTCTGGCCAGAAGTGACCCGCGCTTCTGGTGTGGAATCACACTGACACCCCCCACCCTCCAGTTACGTGCATCGGCATGCCTCACCCGCCTCTGCCCCTGCATGTTCTGGTTGGGAGAGCGATCGTCCGCCTCGCTTGTCGCCGGTAGTGCCCGCCAGTGCACACCCGACTGCTGGAGAGGGCCTCGCACCCCATCATCAGGACGCCTCTCCGGAGTTGACGCATGATGAGTGGGAAGGGGGAGATGTCTCGGGGCTGCCTGCCCCCGAGACAGCGGACGGGAAGCCGGGTTTGCTTCTCGCCTCCATTTTAGAGCTTGCCGAACTCCTGCAGGATTCCGCACCTCAGTGTGTGACGCAGCAATTGCAGGTTGAACGAGACGCATCTTGGTTCTCCTTGGTTCACCTTCTGGCACCTCGCTCGCAGTCAATCTGCCTTCGTGCGTTGCCATTGGTGTGGTCAGCTGTCAGGAATGTGTGGTCTGACTACCGTTTCAAACAGCGTCCCGCTGCGCCCGTCACTGATCCGCCGCAGGAAGCATTTTCTTCCTTCCCCCAGGCGGCCCCGGTGGGTACCTTCCGGCCCCCACCAAAGCTGTGCAGAACCACTTCGTGGTTAGCCTGTGATTCTATGCCTTCCGAGCCCCTCCCGGTCTCGCAGGAAGATCTGGTTCTGTTGCCCCCGGGCTCACGACCTCCTTCCTCACTGAGCTTGCGCTGGTCTGTAGCGGACCAGTGGGGAGACAGCGCTCAGGGATGTGCTAGACATGTCTGGTGTAATGGATTCCGCCCTGCCTGCGCTTGAGCGTTCCATCTACACAGGGGGCTGCACGGTTTTTCTGCCTTGATGCAGACTTCGCCACTGGTGGACTGTGCCGCGCACTTCCTCCCTGTGGCCGTTGCCGTGCAGTTGACGTCACTGTCGGTCGTTATGGAGGAAGAGTAGGTGCACGTTTTTCCCCGCAGTGGGAAGCCACCTGTGTTCCTGCCAGTTCTGGCGGATGCCAGGGGAACGTGCCTCCCCCTTCTGGCCACCCACCAGAGGTTACCCAACTTCCAGGTGTGCATCACGCCGACACCCCCCTTCCGGTTTCGTACGTGCTCATGCGTCTGCCGCATCTGACACTGTGCGTTCTGGTCGTGGGAGTGATCACCCTTTTCTCTTACCACAGAGGAAACCTGACACGCCACTGGTGGGCTGTGCTGAGCACTTCCTTATCGTGGCGTGGGCATCGCCTCATACTCTGACTGACTTCAGGTTTCATACATGCTCATGCGTCTGCCGCCTCTGACACTGTGCGTCCTGGTCAGGAAATCGCTCACCCTTTTCTCTTCCACAGAGAAAACCTGATACGCCACTGGTGGACTGTGCTGCGCACTTCCTTCCTGTGGCGAGGGCTTCGCCTCTCACTCAGACCATTTCTCCCCTCATGGGCGCTAGAGTAGCACAGTCGCTTCTCTAGCAGGTTCCCCTGGGGAGGGACGATCACTGGTACTTCGCGTCCCATGTGGCGTCCATATGGTCTCATGCCTATGGGGGCGGACTTGCTCATGCACGCTCCCCCCCCCCCCATGGCATGTTGGTGTCTGTCTTGCTGATGCCCGTTACCGTGCAATCGACGACACCTTCCCTCGCACTTTGGGTGCTTCTGCTGTCCGTCGATCCCACTTCTGCTGCTCTCGGAGCGGAAGGTGGGGGGAGGACGTGGTGTTCAGACACTCTCTCGAGGGATTGTCGGTCTTGACAGGGGAAGCGTGTGTGCACGTTCTTTCTACACTTCTTTGTGAAGTGAGAAGCTACCTGCGTTCCTGCCAGTTCTGGTGGATGGCAGGTGAGCGTGTCCCCAGCCTCTGGTCTCCGGAGGTTCCCACCTTCCAGGTGTGCGTCACGCCGATACCCCCCCCCCCTTTTTTTCGATTTCGTCTGTGTTCATGCGTCTGCCGCCTCTGACACTGTACATTCCGATCTGGGGAGTGATTGCCCTTTTCTCTTACACAGAGAAAACCTGTTACGCCACTGGTGGACTGTGCTGCGCACTTCCTTTCTGTGGCGAGGGCATCGCCCTTCCGGTTTTCGCGCATGTTCATGAGTCACGATAACTCCTCTGACATTGTGCTTCCGGTCGGGGTATCGATCAAACGTCGAGGGCATCGTTTTCACTCGTCCTGTTTCACCCCTGGGGGTTGTTCCGGTGGAGTGGGGGTTCCGGCCGCCACCTCCAGTCACACTGCATGGTGCAGCCACCCCTTCCCGCTTACGGTTTCCGGGCAGGGTAACGATCACCCACCTCTTTTGTTGCTGAGGGTGCGCAGTTGCCGAGTATGCACACCACGCACTTGCACTCAGCAGAGGGGGCTTTGTTGTCCACTCTCCTGTTTCCTCTCCTGAGACGAAACCGGCTGAGTCGGACGGGGGTTTGTCTCACTTGCCCACGGCACTGAGACGGTGGATGAGAAGCACACTACTTCTCCACTCCCGATGAGAGTCGGCAGCTCTCCTGTGGGAGAACCTGCCAAAGTGCCCAGTGCAGGGACAGTAGGAAGCAGCGCAGGACTTTCCTGTACTCTTTCGTCCTCCTTCTGGTGTCATGCTCGCGGGCCCCCGCTTGCATGCGTCACCTTTGGTGCAGGCTTCTCTGAAGGTCGAGTGGCAGAACCACCCTTGGGTCCTCACCAACACCACGCGTCACTCTTCCGCCATTGGATGCGTTGTCTTCCTTCCCCCAGGCGGCCCCATGGGTACCTGCTGGTGAGCCGTGCTTTACCACTTCATGGCTGGCCCATGTTTACCACAGGTAGGTCTGGTCTTGCTTCCAGCAGGCACCAGTCCTCCATTCCTCCCTGCCTTTCTGATGGTCACAGATTGACCTTTGGCTATGGCTGTCTGGGATGTGTGGGATATGTCCGGTGTCTTGGTTTCTGCTGTTGTCTTTTCAGCAGTCCCTTTCTCACCGAGGGCTGCACGGTTTTTTCCACCCAGCTGCAGACTTCGCTGCCCTGCGAATCTGTTTTTGTGCGCCGTCGTGTGTTTTGACAGCATCGCTTAAGCGTTGTTTCCACACTGGTCCCATGGGTTATGGATAGAACTGTCCTTTTGGAACTGTCCATCCCCTTGCACCTGGGGCCGCCCACACCGCCCTCCTTGTATGGCCCTCCCTTACTAGGGGCGGATGTGCTGTTTCCCTCTGCTCTTGCAGAGGGCGGCAGTGGCAGTGACTGCCTTTACGTGGATGAACGTTCTTTTCACTTCCGCATGAAGTGAATAGCACTGTCCCTCCACCCTTTTGCCCTCCTCCGTGGTCAGGAGCTTGGCTTCTCTGACACGGTGCCTTTCCAGTAGGGTGGTGCTCGACCCTTTCTCTCATGACAAGAGAAAGCCTCATGGGCATCCACTTTACGGCGATGGGCTTCTGTCTTCCTGGCCAGCTCTCTGGTCAGGATTCAGAGTCTTCTGATTGACAGTCACTCTGGCCCCTCTCCCCGATCCTGACCTTGTCAGTGATCCGGACAGGGCTTGGTTGCGTACCTCTCTCGCATTTTACCCCTCAGAGACGCCTCTTCTGCACTCTCACTGCAAGAGAGTCGATCGCCCGTTCTCTCGCTTTCAGTCCCTCCTTTTGTGGGGTGTACTTCCTACACCTACTAAAAGGTGGGGATGGCAGAACCCTCCTAGCATTTGTTTGCATGTAGGAGGGTCGGGCGTGGACCAACCTTCTAGCTTCTGCTGTGCACGCACTCCAAGAAGCTCAGTGGGTGGTCTGCAGGCACTTGGACGATCCTCCTTCAGGATCTGTCTTTGCGCCAGGAGGACGGACTTAGGGTGTAGGCGACGGTTCCCCTGCACCTCTGTCGTCCTCCTAACCCTGGTAAATTGTTTCGTCAGGAATAACATCACCACCTCCGTTTTGTGCTGAATCAGCACTTTGGGTCATGGTACAGTATTGTGACAAGAACATGCAAATTTCTTATCTAAATTTGTGTTTCTTTAGCAATACTTACCATGACCCATCATATACCCACCCTCCTCCCCGCTGAGAAAGTCAGCTTGACCCACTCAGTGAGCTGTGCGCACGAAGTACAGGCTCTGTGCGCATGCGCGGAGGGGGCTTACCAGGGTTACTATGTGGGTTGTGTTTTTTTGGAGGGTTCGGTTAGGTATCGCTAAATTGAGAATATAGCACTTTGGGTCATGGTAAGTATTGCTAAAGAAACACAAATTTAGATAAAGAAATTTGCATTTTCTCTTCATTTTATATTTCTAATGGCCCTTATGCACTATGCAACATTTGACACCAGGTTTATTTCTTTCTTTTAAAATTTAGATTTCAGTGATAATCTATACTGTCACGCAATCCTCTTTATGAACTCTTATCTTTCCAAGGCGGTTGTCATTTTTGTAGTTCGTATATCTTCATTTGTCCGTTTAAAATCTGGCAGGTCAAAAATACTTAACACTGTGTACTTTGTCCTCATTTGTTGTACTCTGAGTTGTTTTTCATACAGAAAAATACATACCTGCCCATGTCTCTCCAGCTTGAAATCTGGTCTCGGTGTTGTTTGGCCTTATCGTGGAACTTTATTGCGTTACACCTGCAGATGCAGCGGAGTTCATGAGGAAGTTCCTAGGGCTCTCAGAAAGAAATAACCAAGCTGACATCATTGGCAGAGCTGCGAAACAATACATTTTTATTGCTACATGTAGACATGGAAGATGCTCTTTGATTTCAGTCAAAAGATTTTTATGACGCTTAACAAGAAACTGCAAACTTCACTAGCTGGTAGTTATTTAGCGTTGTTTTAAATGGTCCCATTTCCTAAATGCAACATATATCTGATCTCTTTGTGCAGGCGACTGCAGGGAGCTAGAAAGGCTCTCACCACACCTGCCAGTCTATGACTATCTTGGTTGTCGTCTCCTGTGTTAATTTCCTATTTATTTATTTATTGTTCTTTTGGTCTTGTCTTCTTTAATACCCAGAAGTCTCCATCTTGATGCTGTTTATCATTCACACATGTCCAACCATTTCTTTCTCCTTTCAAGGACTATTTTTGAGAGTGTCTTAAAAGAACCGGTGCCAGTAATATAACTCATCGTTGCTGATAGTACGTTGTCAACAAATGTGATGGCTCCGACATGGGAACTTAGTTTGAAATATATTGATCTTGTTGGTAAAAGAGTTGGTGATTTTCAAGCGCTATGATCGGTACGTCAGACCACTGATAAGTACCTCACTTTTAAATATCCTAGGCTTAGTTTTCAAGCCCCATCTATTGGATTTCCTTCTGGAGGAGGAATATGGCAAAGGAGTGATCGAATTACTGGTTTTAGAA
Organism: Lanistes nyassanus; assembly: GCA_004794575.1. Lineage (NCBI taxonomy): Eukaryota > Metazoa > Mollusca > Gastropoda > Architaenioglossa > Ampullariidae > Lanistes > Lanistes nyassanus. The sequence continues at coordinate 8,105 of SMGT01005184.1, forward strand.
GACCAGCTATCTGCTCTGTACAGTCTGCACCGTGTACAGTTTTATGCCTAAATAGGTGGATTTTGTATTTTCTTCAATCAGCTGGTTTTTGATTGGCGTCTTTTTGTCTGAAGTACTGTTCTATTTCAAAAAAACTTTGTTTTGGCTGGGCTGTATGTGGACAACTCTCTTTGCATTCTCTTCTAGCGCCTCTTTTTTTACAATGTCTGAGCCCGCTTGATAAAGGTGCAGTATCATATCACCATAATATCTTGCAGCGCTTTGCTAAGGGTTCACTATATTCCCCACTTCTTCCCTTCATGATTCAAGCAAAGACTTAGACCCACCCACCCCCCACACCAACCAAATAAAATCCCCCAAAGTGACAGGACGGTTCCTCATCTCACCCAGCTTATGACAGAATCTGTTGGTTCTCCATGAGCACATGAATTTACGTTTGCAATTATTACGGTGGAGATTTATCCTAATGCCACACCTCATGATTTTTCACAGTGGGAAATTTGTCTCAAGATTTTCTCAAAAATGCACATTCTGCAAGCAGTGATATTTCGTTTTGCCTGATCAATGATCTATCTTGGATTAGAACCTCATTTTAACAAGATTTTCATGTCTTGAAAGCTACTTAATGTCTTTCCAGATTTGTCTCTGCAGCCTTTTCTAAACGTTTCAAAAGGATTCAGGTGAATACTTGTTAGTGAAAAGTGTAACGCCTTTCCACTTATTAGATTTTACAAGGTCTTCTTCTCTGACAGCAGTCTGATCATCCATTCTTCTGGTATATTGCAGATACCGATGGGGTTGGGTTTTTTTCCAGAAATAGCTGGAAAAGCTTAGGGGCTTTGATCATTGGTTTTCTGCTCCTCTTCCTCGGGTGCCTTTCTGGTCTCAGACGTTAACAGTACTTCTATCTCTTCTGTGATATGTAATTTTTTCTTGTTTCCATCATTGACTGATTAAAGTTGTATTATGTCATCTTTGCATGATTCAGAAAAATACTAACCGTATCTGCGAAGGATATTCAGATGTTCTTATTTTAAATTTATATCTTTAACCCTGTTATTGTTTCCTCTTTGTACAATTCCTGGCTCCAGTCTCAGTTTGAGTATTACACTAAGATAGCGAATATTCCTATATCTGCAGATCACTGTACGCCGAAATCTTAAAGATAGGTGCGGCAATTCAAATGTCTAATTATATGATATCCCTGACCAGCTGTTCCTAACGATTTCTATGTAGCCTTGGGTTCATCGTTGTACATGATGAAAGTTTGACATCTAACAAACTTAATTTCCTGCACAGAATTCGCACAAGATTTTGTAAAGGCATAGCTGATTTTCGCTCTTGATTTTCATCTCCTACTTTCGCATTGAAACTCCAGAGCAGCACAGTGGCGCGTTGTATGTGCCTTTAATTGTCTTTCGTAAATATTATCGCTGTTTACCTCTTCCGTATCTTTTGTTCGTCTGGAGCATACAAACACCAATAGGATATTACTGAGCTAGGTTTTATCCTTTTCTGTCGCATGTCCGCTTTGAAACCTTTTTTTCCTTTATTTCTTCACTTCAACGTGGAAATCTCTTGATTCTGTTTTATATCGTTTGATTCAAACAGAAAACACGGTTGGAGGTGCTGGTCCTACGCCCAGCCCTCTTCCGTTACGATGGGAACTAGCCATTATCTTCAGAGATACTCCCAAGCGGAGTTAAAGCAACATAATGAGTAACACTGCCACGTTCTTCTAAGTAATAGAAATTATCAGTGTCTGTCACAAACTGTCCTTTTACTTTTACTTTCTTAGTCTTCGCTTCCTGGCCTGACTGAAAGAATACACCAGAGAGTTCCTTTTTTCGATAATCAGAAACTTAGTGTTCAGTCTGTATCTGTACAGATAATTTACATTATCTTCACCACATTTAGACAGATTTAGTAAATCAATGATTGACCTCAGTGCCTGTCTAGTAATCACACACATGCAGTCAAAGGACGAGTATGAACTGTCTGGTACAAGCTGAATCATGGTGCAGGACCACAAGGTCTGCTATATTTCTACTGTGCATCTGGATAGCCTGGTGTGTCGAACAGCACCATATTTTGATGTTCTTGTGGGTTATCTGTATAATAAGGTGTGATCACCCTCAGTACTTACTGATCAGCGTGTCATGAAGACTGCGGAGTCTCGGAAGTCTCGGATTCTCTTCCTTGTTCTTAGCCGTAGCGAACTAGCGTCTTAACACACCTTGATGTCTACCCGCATTCATCTTGCACAACATGCGACCATTTCTCAAACCCTTGGCGTATCCGAGAAACTTTAAACGATATTATGCAGATCTTGAACGGCAGCCTACTTCAGAAAACAAAGCTTATAGTCCCTTGTTTGCCTTCTTACGGTGAACGCTCTTCACAGTCACGGTAAGTCAGATAGCACAGTCAATGAAAGTTCTGTGAAAGAATGGCCGCGTAAACCAGCTAAACATGCTATCAAATCATCTACTACTAAAAAAAAGGTATCACTCGCGCGGTCGTTTTACACCTGCTTTAAGCAGCGCTTTATGGTTATCTGATAAAACTATATTTCTCTAAGCTACTGCCGGAAGATCTGTTCTCAAACCCCTATTTTCCACCTTTTGTAGATGTACACAGAAAAAGCTGTCTATTTGGTACATCACGCCGACACACCGGGCTGTGTCCCGAGTGTTATGCCTTTGTTCGAGCCATCGGGCCGGTTTGATTTCCACTCAGCGAGAAAGGGAGCGTTGTAGTCACGACTTGTTTTGACGACAGATGTGATATTGCTTTCATGCGGCCTCTCGTATATTGACAGCATGTCGGTGTTTTCAAAAGCCTATCCTTTTAATTTCTTCTGAAGGTAGACCTTCTAATAAAATAGCGCACTGAAAGAGTCCTGTTTGACGATGTTCGCCGGTGTTCACTGACAATGGGCCGTCCTTTATCCTGGCAACATCTAATTCAGAGCACACTTCTCGTAATTTCTCACCGCTTTACTCTGTATTCTTAGGAGCTCTTTGACTCTTTCGAAGTTTGATTTAACGTCTAACGCCTAACAAAAGTAGCTCACTTAATTAATTCTTGATCTACAACATCATTTCTGTAACATTATCTTCGCTGTAGCATTTCCAGAGTGAATGCTCTCTTGCAACTTTAGGCTTGTTCTCATTCCTTTGGTGTTCATGTCTCTGTTGTACTGGAAATGTCACAAAAGACTAAACTTACTCTCTGGTCCTTCTGCCATTACGCGTCTGTTAATTATTTATGAAGGCTTACATATAGGGCAGAATTCGTGTTGTATTTCCACTAAAATATGAATTTATATAAGAGAAAAAATTCTCGCCCACCGAAAATCAGCATATGCCACAAAAATCGCCATCTTATTTTTGGTTTTCTTTGTGTAAAAGCTAGACATAAAACATTTATCCTTAGCAAAGTACTACCGCTTCCTAAGCTTGCCATGTTTTCAGTCCTTAATACTTTCTATAGCAAGTGCATTGCATTTTTCAGGGGATGATAACAATTGTGAAAACTGTGACGTTACTTAAGCGAATGTTGACGCTTTCCGCAATAACTCCCCTTGAAAACTTCTTCAGAATGAAACAGATCTCTTGTAATACACAGAAAGGCCTACTGACTACCGTCAATGTTTTATAGGCCAGCTGGCAGACCTATAGGCTATAATTGACAACTCGATCATCTTTGTTAGATATAACTATGAAGTAAAGGTGATTTGAAGTTGAATTTTCTCCTTAAATTTATAATTCATCATTGCGGGTATTTTCCAATTATGCTCAGACGTACCAAAAGTCTGTTCAGCAGCGTAAAAAAGCTGTTCCTTTTACACAATTACACATTTTACTCAATTACAATGTTCAATCACTGGGTTGCTTCTAGCACTACCAAAACCGCAGCACATGGCATATATAAAGCTTGCAGTTTATCAATAGGATTACGGCAAGTCTAGATATATTAAGTCACTATATATCCTCTGGTGCATGCTTCACCCTTCTTTACAAGCACTCCCAAACTTAATTGGATGTCTGATCGCTGGCACCATGAAACTACACATATGAAAACTCGTTCTCCAACAGTAGTGGGTAACCCTTGTCAGCTGCACGCAGGAAGCAACACGTGTTGTTTTCTTGCCACCATTCTCAAGTGACTGCTGCTTAATTGCTGTTACCGCTGGTCTCAATATTTCAGTTCGAGACATATGGCGTAAATAAAAGGTTATGCTGCACAAATGACAAATATACAGGCGTTTTCAAAGGCCCGCGAAGCTATGTTCAATTTCGCTCGTTACAAACAGAAGACAAAATATGTCTGAGTCTGTAAACCAAATAAGAAACTCTGGTGTGGCATGATGGAATTGCATATCCGAGTCTTACTGCATGGTATCCACCAGGACAGATCTCGTATACCGTCTACAGTCCCTGGTATTTATAAATTGCTAGTACTGCCTCTAGCTGTGGCCCAATCTGTACGCTAGTGTTGACCCCTGCCCCTGTTTAACACTATAACTGTCACAGAAACACTTTCCCCTTGTACATTTCATTGACAAGTAGGAACATGTTTCAATGTCGCCATTCAATGTCGTTTCGGTAGAAACAATGTTACATCTTGCCCGCAAGCAAATGGAACAAACCCTGTTAAAATAAATCTATACGTTTAGCTAGAGTTAAATAACATCCGCCCACATACACTTTGACTGTAAAACATTCCTTTTTTCAAAGACTTCCCTATGAAACGCATCCCTTGCTCGGTCAACACGATTGCGCACGTGGGTACGGACTTGTTTCTTGTTTGCCGCCACTTGAATCTGTCTTGAAATCCAGATAAGGATTCTCCAGAATACCCCTTCTATCTTTAGAATGAATCCAGACGTCTCCACGTCACGGTTCCCGAAATTAGCACCATATAAGGCCACCGCGTTGCAAACTAGCTGTCCAAACAACACTAGTAGTTTTATCACGTGACCTGGTTTAACAGTGGAAAAAGTGGATTCATCAATCTGTTTCGCGGCGCTTTCTCCGACGTTTGTACGGGAGAAAGCGCGGTGCTATATACTGCTTCACAGACTACTTAACATTGGCTCGCAGCACTAACCACACGAACATAATTTTAATTCAGTGGGCAATGAGACTTTTCACCGACAGTTCGCCAGCTGCATCAAGTTATTTATGAAGTCATCTCACAAAATATAGTTAATAAATATGATTCGTTTGTCTAAAATTACTCCTCTAGCTCGTGAGCCCCCAGCTCCAAGCCCGCAACTATCTCAATTTTACGAAAGATAGAGACTACCTTAACACAACAAACATTTTTATTTACATACACTATTTTTCTAAAAAATCTCATCGCGAAAACTCAGCACAGCAAAAACCCAGAGGGTACGTGTCACTTGTCTTCTGTTCACCGGTAGCTAGGTCTCTCGAGCAGTCTATTCAGTGTCGCTCTTTCTAGTGTCGTTTTGGTCCCGGACGCGAGTTGCAATTCCCACCGACTTCGGGCACGCGTGCGTGGTGTATGGGCGCTGCGCATACGCGTGCTAACCACAACAGATAATTATAGGTCAAACCATGACCTCTACACAGCGTTACTTCTTATAGCTACAATGAAAGAGACCAATCCGTGGTAATCGGTAGCTATATACCGGGCAAGTTTAATCCCCATGTTAGCTTACTTTTAGGAGGATGGGGATTAGGGGTAGGGTTAGGGTTTGATGTTAGGTAGGACTTCTGTTTTCATGTATAAGTTCAATCATAATTCAGGAAGCATAATTGGGATGAGAGTTGGTCTGCGCCTGCGTCCCTTAAGACGGTGGGAATTTCAGACTTGCGTCCCAGACTGATCTGGCTATCTCACAGGTCTGATTCACAGGACTGACCTCCCTCTCGTTGGGACTGCTGTACCTCTCCCTGAGCTGCCAGTTTTATTTGCTCAGACAGGTGTTTTCAGCCGAAGTGGCAGATGAGCCCTGCTGTCACCATGCCTCTCCGCCCCACTGACCTGGTCCCCTTCACCCCTCCCTAGGTAACGGGGGAGGGTGTGGCGCGCCCCTTTTCAAATCAGGCGGCAAGACAGTACTGACAGTTCATCTAGCTGCATGCTTAGGCCAGAAAAAAATCATATTTGCTACTCAGGTAAGCAGCAAAGATCTTCAACACTGTTTACTGAAACTGGAATTTTGAAAGATAAAATTCAGCTTGGTAAGAACATTAAGTAACTTGATGAGAGGAGTGGTGCAACATTCATTCATCTAGTGACCATCAGTCGGGATGCACTATAGCCACTATCCTGGTCTCATCATTGACTGCATTTAAGGACCATATGTGACCACGTTTTTTTCCATCTTTTTCCACAACACTGCAGCCTTTACCGCAGTATTATGCAGCCCATCCTGACACATTGCAGCATTGTCTTCTACCAAATGCTCTCCATCAAAGAGGACAAATATAGAAATTGATAAAAAATTGAAAAAAATGCCTCTAAGATCAAAGGCCTCCCTGTCCCGAACATTGGTGATATCTTCAAGGCCCTCCTCCACAAGACTTATGCAGTATCAGCCGACAGTTCTCACCCACTACATCAGGGGTTCTGCTTGCTCCTATCAGGTTACGTTACCCCACTAAACCTGAGGTTGAAATCAGTTGGTTCAGAGTGATTGTACAGATTCAGAACACATGCCTGTCCCCTGTTTTCTTTTGTTCTGTCTGCATGTGGATGGGTGGGTATGGTGTGTTTCAAAGATGTACCTTTACGATTTCACTTTCTTCAATATTTATGTATACACCAGCTACAGACCAGGCTGTTGTGATTTTTTCGGCTCGTTGCTCCAGCCAATCAGGAGTGAGTATGTTTCGTTGCCTTCGAGATGGCTCACGCACAGAGAAACCAGGGAGGTGGCAGGGCGAGAGGCGGGAGTAACCCGCCCCCTCCTCCTCTCTGTTAACCCAGAACAGGCGGACGGTACATTGCAACCTCCTGGTAAAGCCGCGTCCGATGAACCATTCAAGAACCATGGACCTGATTGGTCCGATCAAGCCAGTTTCAGACAGGGGACATCAGTACTATGCCACACAGTCCGCTGAGGCCACGCCCCTCAAGAAGATAGACATAAAAACAATGGCTGAGGCGTTGCTAGAGGTCTGGCCATGCTTGGGAATACCGGACGAGATCCTGACTGACCAGGGCCCACAATTTGTCAGCCAAACCATGGGAGAGGTGAACCTTCTGTTGTCGATCCGCCACCGTACTACCCAAAGTGCAATGGGTTGGTGGAGAAATTTAATGCTACGATCAAGTCAGCACTGCGGAAATTGGTGGATAAACGACCACGCGACTGGGACAGATATATTCCTGAAATTCTGTTTGCATACCGGGAAATACCGCAGTCATCACTGGGATTCTCTCCCTTTGAACTGGTCTATGGAAGGACTGTTCGAGGCTGTGCTGCGAGCCCTCTAGACAGACGAAGAGACCCAGGAAGAAGTTAAAACTACATACGAGCATGTGACAGACCTCGTGAATAAACTCGAATTCCTGGGAAATTCGCCAAAGAAAACCAGCAGGATGTGAAAGAAAGCAAGCAGCCTACTTCAACAGAAGGGCAAAGTCACGGGACCTGCAAGTAGGTGACCGGGTGCTGCTCCTGCTCCCCACTTCACACAACAGGGTGCAAGTGCAGTGGAGAGACCCTTACACCTTTACCCAAAAGCGGAACGGGCTGAAGTACCGAGTCAAAATGGACACTCGGGAGGATCTTCCACATAAATCTCTGTGAACCCAAGACCCAGAAAGAGGTGCGAAGTTTCCTCTGTCTTGCCAGATTTTACCGTCAGTACGTCCCGAACTACAGTGCAATTGCAGCTCCGAAAAAGGTTGTTTGGACTTAAGCCTGTCAGAAGGCTGTTGACACCTTGAAGGTCAGGCTTTCTGAGTACTCGTCTGTGCAGATGCCGGATTTAACCTAGCCCTTCATCTTACGTATGATTCCAGCGACGTCGGATTGGGAGCTGTGCTGATGCAACATAAAGATGATAACCTTTATCCCGTCAGTTACGCTAGCAGGAAGCTGTCCACCGCGGAACAGGCCCACTTGACCAGCGAGAAGGAGTGTCTGACCATCATCTTTGCATACAAAAGTTTGAAGCCTACTTGTACAAATGTTGACGCCGTGTGAGTGTGGAAGTAAAGATATTTGTGTATGTAGATGTGTCTGTCAATGGAATAATGTAAATACCTTCTCACTTAGTTTCCCGTAAATTGTAAATAAACAAAATGTGAATGCAGTCGCTCTCTTCTGATTGGTTGAGGTACTTCGGGGCTTTGAGCTGGAGGCTGCCACACTGCCCCCCAAGGAAGATGTCCTGGAGGCAAGAGGGGCAGCAGGTGCCCGCACCACCTGCATAGAGCCAGCAGACAAGGGCAGTGAGGGTCCACTCCCCTGTGCAAGAGCAAGCTAATGGTGAGGGGGGGGGAGTCGTCATCTGGAGGAACCACGTGCACCGAGCCCGGACCGAATAGTGACGAAGTCAAAGGCAGAAGGAGCAAAGACGGGTAAAAGTGGCACCAAGCTGACGCAGGGTGGAGAGGACAAAGCCAAGCACACCCGGACTGTGGAAGACGAGCGCCGACAGGGAAGACAGGTGGACTGCGAGGTCCAAGACTGTAGCCGAGGCGGGAGACCCGGCAGAAAGGAGCGACAAGACGAGACTGGGAACAAGCAAACTCCAGCCCCTGCAATCCACAGAAAGGAGGGGCAGGGAGGTAAGATACGGACGAAGCCAGCCCTGCCCCAGACCTGGAGAATCCAGCCACTGCCCAGGTGTCCGGTTCTGGAATGGGGGAAACAGACTGGGAGTGGCAAGGGGAGCCCCGTGGAAAGGGAGCCACCAGTGGCTGGAACGACGCACTCCACAAGAATCCCAAGAGGGGAGCAGGAGCCGCCCCACTGAGAAAAAAAGTGGAGGATACAGCCGACAGGCAGGCAGGATGGAGTCGAGAGCAGGGCACAGAGCTCAGCTGTCCGCTGGAGGCGACATCACCACGGCGAGAGGACCACCGCGGGCAGTGTGGCTACTGTCGCAGTGAGCAATTCTGAATGGATGTGGAGGCAAGACATTGCAGAAGACCTCCAGGGTCAGGTGGACAGGAAAAGCCCATAAGCAGGTGCACAGAGCTAAAGCCATCCGCCGGATGCAACAACACAATGGAGTAAGTACCACCGAAGTCGGCGTATGCTACTGCCATGGTGTTGAAGGAGTGAAACCGCATGTATGCACACGGCAAGACATGACGGAAGAGCTCCAGAGGAAGATGAACAGCAACAACACGAGGTGGAAGTGCTGAAGCGCCTTCACTTCTGACCATGCGCTGGAGGGCCCACGGGGCAGGAAGCGAGCACCGGGACCAGAGACTATGGAATCCATCTGTGGGAAGGGTGCAGGAAGGGAACGCCCAGGGTCCGGCAGGTGACCAGTAGCCAGGGCTGAAGGAAGGGCGGACGCTAAATTTAACGAAAAACAGCACCCCCCCCCCCAAGACTGAGGGGCTGTCCGCACCAAGCTGCCCAGGGACAGGAGGCTGAAGACATGTGTCAGCACCGTGCTGAGAAGCATGAAGACAATCGACAGCAAGAGGCGTGACAGGCAAAGGGAAAGAATCCCTACCACCAAGCCATGCGTTCGTCCAGTCGCCCACTCAACCACCGCCATCCCAGAGGAACTGGAAGAGGGGAGAGCAAAACCCATCCCACTGGAAGGAAGCATGAAGATGATTCCACAGGTGGCAGGAGGGCGAGTGCAAGGCAAGATGCTCAACCAGCGGCCACCGAGAGGGCCGCCAAGGTGTCAAGGGATGCACGACAGAGAACCCCGGTATGTGCAACCGAGTACCACAACAGGGGCACCAGGGGGAGACCCCAGGTATCTGCGAGAAGCAAGCAGCATGGTAAGAGATACATGTGAGAAACAGTCATGGCTCAAAACCGAAGGGGGACCATCACAGGAGGCCTTCCAGATGGATGGAAGTTAATACGACAGAGGTGGGAAGGCCAAAGCCAACCGCAAAAGGAGCTCCACCAGTAAGAGAGGAGCTCAGAGCCAAGTCCCAACTTGGGGGGTGGGGGCTGTGCGAGACCAAGGCCACCACAACTGCAGCCGGATGGTGGAGAAGAGTAGAGCCAAGGTCACCTCTGGGGAGGACAAGGGGCCAAAAGGCATAGAGAAGCCACAGGCCTCGGCCAGCCAGCCAAGAACGTGCATAGCAGTAAGGCAAGCAGGAATTCAACCGGGGCTTCTGCTTGTCGGAGAGGCCCAACAAGGCAGAGGAAGAGAGCTGCCCCAGCGAGTTGGTGGACAGAGGGTGGAACCTCTGAATGGCAAGCAGACATAAGCCCAGCGAGCTATCAGCAATGAGACGAACGCAAAAATTGCAGACCTGCAGAGGTTGGTAAAGCATCAATTATGCATGGGAGAGGAAATGCAAGTCCGCAGCTGGGTGGAAAGCCATGCAACCGGAAGTGGAAGGACAGAACCCAAGAGGGAAAAGGTCAGAGTGGAGTGCGAACCCCTCGCCACTGGAAGGAAAAGCGAAGGCAGATCCACCAGTGGAAGTGAAAGAGGGCGAATGCAACCCGACTGGGATGCACTGTGGCAGAGGAGCCAGGCTCACCACAGGAAGGAAGAACTAGGTGCCACCCACCAGTAGCAGGAATAGGGCCGATCGCATCACCGACCAGAACACACTGTGGCAGAGGAGCCAGGCTCCTGAGCACAGGCAGAACCGGAAGGAGAAGTTGGAGGGAAAACAACCCCAGGAAGTTAGGAACTTTAGTTGTAGTCCCCCCCCCCCACTCGACCAGTGCCACCAACGGGGAAGAACCGGAAGAGTGGAGTGCAAAGCTCGCATGACCGGAAGGAAGCACAAGATGCGTTCCACCAGTGGCAGGTGAAGATGGCGATCGCAACCTTGACCAGAATGCACTGGGTCAGAGGAGCCAAGCTCATGAGCACAGACGGAACTGGAAGAGGGGGGTCATCGTAAGCAGCACCAGGAAGCTAGGAGAACTTCCAGTGGCCCTCTGCATCCACCTGCACCCTGCCCGAGCTGGCAGGAGCGGGATGGAAAGTTAACTGCTGAACAAACAGAGAACATGCATACCAGAGCCTCCTCCATCACAACCGACAGTCCCATCAGTTGGCAGCTAACAGCCAAGTCCTCGACCATACACACTCCAAGAGCAGTGGAAGTGGTGTCACAGGAACATAGAAGCACCCAGCTGATTGGAATGGCGATAAGACAGGCAGCAGTGGGTGCAAGTCAATGATGCCTTCACCAAAGGGGTAGTGAAGCACCCAGGCAACACGTCCAACCCTACCGGCACAAGACCCAGGAGATGGCAGCTGGAACCAGTGTCCATCCATCGCCTAAAGGTCCCACGAGAGTAGCCACCGCGCTACTCTCCCAAACTGGTAAAGCAGGTGGACGGAGCCAGGACAGGACAATGACATCATCAGGGCTGACCACGAACACCAGCTGCAGTCACAGAGGAAGAGAGGCACACACGGAGGCAGGGGGCCAACACCAGCAAGGAGGGTCCAAGCAAGGCGACGACAGCAGCGGAAGTCATGGTGCACAGCGACACGGAACCCAAGTGGCTGGGGGAAAGACACTGAAGCAAATGGCAACAAACACCATAGCAGCTGGCAAGCAACCAGACAGGCCCCACGGTCTCATGGAATAGCCATAAGCAGACGGCAGCAGGAGCAACTCACGCATAAAGTGACGTGGCAAACCTAGGTGAAAAGCAAACAATGCAAAAAACACGCACCTAGCATGTAACAGGCGACAACAAGGCAAAAAGCACTTTAAGTCACGGTCAAAATGAGCGTGAGGATAGATAAAGCATGCATAACATGAATACCAAACAATGTTCACATGCAGGTAGAGGTGATCAGCAAAGACGGAACACCACCACACACATATCACTGTTGAACTAAAAAACAGTAGAAGTACAGGCAGAAACAAGGAAAATGAAAAAGGTCACATTCCTTGAGACCCTGAAACAGTGCAGTGCAGTGGAGAGGCGGTCAGGACGCCAAGGCGTAAGCCACACTGAAAATCCAGGACAGAGGTAGGTAATCCACACACGTCTGGCCTGTGCAACAGCGCTTGAGAAAGTGGGTCTGTATTGGTCGGTGAGCTGTGCACACAGGTGATGCGTGGTGTGCTCATGCGTGGAGGGCCCTTAGCAGGGTTGCTTTTTTGTTTGGAAGGTGGGGTTAGGGATCACAAATTGAAATATTAGCACTTTGGGTCATGGTACAGTATTGTGACAAGAAACTGGGATTTTGTAGACAACGACCATAACTGGGAGGTAATCTTCATACATAACAGGGTAGTGAACTGCCAGTACAATGTCTCATTGTCCACAGGATTTAAATTATGTCGGCGTGGTTGGTGCTGCGAACAAACTATTAACCGATCTGTAAATCAGAGTAGAATGGCACCATCGTGACACCAGACAATGTTTATCCATATGTGAATAAAGTTGAATTAAACTGAACTTTATTGTTGGCACACCTCATTAAACTGTCAAAAGTGCTATCAGCAGATCATTCTGGGCTATTGTTTTTCTACTGGCACAGCCATACTTAATCTGGCATTGTTTTCAGTGCAGATATCATTGATGCTGCGCTCTGAAGCTGTGAGAAAACTTGAGTCTATAGTGGATGTAAGACCTCACATGGTCTTCCCTCTTAGTACTGCCAGTAATCAAGAAGACTGCACCTAATACAGACACTGAACATCCCCTTCACCCCGTCAAAAACACAAAGCCACCAAGTCCAATCTCCAAATTTGTCAGAAATATGTGGTATGGATGGGAGGCTCCCAATGTCATACAAATATAAGTAAATGATGTACAGTAAGTAGATATCTCACACATACACTCACACAAATATATACACAGTTTTAAACAAATCTCCTTGGGTTTACTTACAATTTTATGCCCAAATAAATAAAATAAAATGTGGATTTGTAACGCGCAAGAACACATTTCATGCACACTTCGCGCGGTCGAGGCACATAGTGAAAACAACGAAACGCACACACACACAGAGGGAGAGATGAACGAAACACAGGCTGGGATATAGATCGTCCTTCAGTCACGGATGGGTGGAAAAGTATCATAATAGAGGAAGTTGTAGGTTAATGCAGACAGGCAGTCATGACGTCAGTCAAGGTACTTGCGGAAAAGAAAAGTTTTTAAGTTACGTTTGAAAGTCTGTAGTGATGGGGAGTGGCGAATGTTGTGGGGAAGTGAGTTCCTTTGGGTGGATGCTGAGAAGGTGAACATGGGCTGTCCATATGTTTTTGTCCTGATGCGGGGTACTGAGAGAATGCGATCGTCGGAAGAGGAGCGGAGCTGTCTCACTGGAGTGTAGATTGTAAGAAGAGAAATGCAGAAATTCTGTAAATGCAGAAGAGAACATGAAAATCCCCAAAAAGTTAAACTAGAATTACATATGGGATGGTAAATTATTCTTACCCAAGCACATCGCTCCCAAAGAAGAACTTTAAAAGGCAACAAAGATTTCTACTCAAGGGGTAAAAACAAATGTGGTCAAAATGACAAAATGAGATTCTCTGTTGAGTCTAAAAAGGAAAACTTCATACCACAGATGCCACAGTTTCTACAAATTATAGGGTACCAGGATAAGAAAATTTATTTTAGCCCCAATGATACACATCATACACATTATGTAGATATATATAGTTCCAGTGCCACTGCACACAAATTCCATTTTGAAGATACATGGTCATAAATTTTATTCACGTAAAAGGGTTGTTATAGTTTAACCATTATCAGTAGGATCTGCTATTCTGTGCACTTTATCCATCCAATGCAGTCTTGTAATTACACAAAAAATTTACCTATAATAGAATAAGAATAGAAAAATAGGTGATACACGCATATGTGTGTAATGGTATAAAAAGTTTAGGCCCAACACGTAGTGTTTACACTATTCTCTTTCTAGACATGTTTGATAAGAGTTTCCCCAAGGAAATATTAGGGACCATTCTGAGCACACAAAAAAATGACTGATAAATGTTTATGTAAGCTAGCAAAAGGGTATCCACCAGTGTGAAATGCTTCAGAGATAAGAGCCCATCCCTGAAACTTGGGAGTGAAAAAGCCCAAGTTGATAGGACATTTTCTTTATTTTCTGTAATCACTCAGGAAACACAGGCTTGCCTACAACAAAGTATGGTGTGTGTGAGATCATAATGGAGGTCGAAAGAGACTTAACATACCATTCATACCTCTCCCTCTTGCCCTGTCATTCATTTATGCATTTTTTTTAAAACTCTGATCTCTATATTGCATACATGTCAAATATTACTACTGTCAAATAACTGCTACACATTCTCACTACAGTGTAGCACTGATCTCTTGTAGAAAATGTTAAAGTGTTTTACACAGTGTGATCTGTAGGTGGGAAGAGGAAAACTTGTTTTTTGCTTGTCATGTGATGGATTGACCAACTTGATTTGATAATTCAGTAACATTTAGTAGCCATTTCTTTGTTGGTGTTGTTGTTGTTGTTGTTGTTTTGGGGGGTATTTTTTTTGGTCAGATGATGAATACAATAGTTCAGGAGATAGGGGGGGGGAATGAATTTGTAGTCCTGTACATGTACAAAACTCGCGCATGGTGTGTGTGGGCAAGAGTGCATGAGTATATGTGTGTGTACACTTTGCTTGCCAGCTGATTAATGATGCAGTCAAGAAGACTGAGGGAATGATTTTTCACAGTGTGAGCAGATGGGAAACTGTTTGTGAGAGAGAGAGAGAGAGGAAAGACTGCAGACTCAATTCGATGAGTTACTAAACTGGTCAGGCTACTGAAAATTTTGGAACTTTCCCACTCCTGGTCATGAAAAGCAGCCTAACTTTTGATGGCATGATTTAATGCTGTGTTCCAGTTTTAGAGATCAAACCCTAAGAAGCAGCTGATATGAATACATCAAACATGTCAGAAATTCCTGAGTATAAATGGCTTGGAATTGTTTGCTTTTCTTCATGACATACACTGAAGAGCATGTGAATATTAGGAAATGGTAAAAACAGAGTGTGGTGGAAAGTGAGGTTAGTTTGGAAAGAACTAAATGTCATGTACTTAATTCTCGGTTGTAGTGAGCTCAGATGAACTTGCATGAGCTGGAAGACTACTTGTTGGTAGGGAGGAGAGTCACATTTTGCCCAAAGCAGGTTACAGCCACAGCAAGGGGGAAGGAGGGAGGCACTTGCCACACCTTCAACAGAGTAGAGCATGGAGGAGGGGTAAAGCAGGATGGGTGGAAACCTTAGGAAGCAGTGCAACATCATTCCTGCATTAGGACCTCAGGGTGCAGTGGGACGTCATTGCTATAGGGCTGCGCTACATTGGCAACTAAACCTTGGCACATGTAGAGGCACAGTTTACTAGCATAGATTGCGTATAATTGGAGGAAGAAGCTTAGTATTGTTTGGAGGAGCGTTAAGAGGCTGAGGAGCTGGGTACGGCTGTGAGAAGTTTGGTAGGAGTGTTGGATTGCTTGGCTTGACCATACTAGCCCAATGTCAGAAGCACAGTAGGCGAGGCAGAAATAGAGACATGTCAGGGTGCAACCAAAGTGAAAAATCTAACGTGACTTCCATCCTGAAGCATGTCAAAGATGAGACAGTGAGTTATCCGAGACTGGCTCATTGTTAGGTTTTACCCCCAAACTAGATGCATATCAGGACGGTGTTGCTTAGACAGGTTAATGTGCTGCCACACTGGGACTGCTGTCGCAACACAGACTTCAGTCCCACCCAGTCACATATACTGACACCAGGCCAACCAGTCCTAGTACTGTCCCCTATGGTGGCAGACATCTGGCAGGGCAGCAACTATATTGAGAATTTTTAAGTCTTAGGTATGACTCGGTGGGGGCATTGGAAGCAGATGCCTCAAAGGTAAGGCCACCAGGGTGGTCTTTGGAATGGGGAAAGGATTGAACTGTCTGTTAAGGCAGATGCACAAAGTCTCAGACTGGCACACAGATCCACCGCCCCCCCCCCCACCCTGATCTGATGACAGACGTGCCCTCCCTTGAAGAAACAGGCATTAGATAGTCAGAAACTGCTAGATCACAAGGGGGTCATGAGTTATCCAAGAACAAGGTTGAGTGATCATAGCTCAATCTCAGTTGTTAGGACATTGTAAAAGGAGATGTATTCAAGATAGGCTGTAGATTAACAACAGTCCAGCAAGAACTAGTCTAGGTGCACAAAAGTCAGAGACAAATTCTACTACAGGAGAATGGAGAGCTGTGGATCAAGTGGAAACAACAGATAGTTTATCTACAGACCAATTGTGACAGCTAACTAGCTGACACTCCATGAGGTGCCAGTGAGCCTGAATGAGTAGGGCAATTTAGTGGAACAGCAGGAGAGCAGACATCAGGTGTTGAAAGGAGAAGTCATAAAGGAGCCAAGGAGGACGACTCAAAACCAACAACGTGAAGCACCATTGTATAAAGTGTGAAATTGTGACGAACTCTCATTGAAAGCTGAAAACTGCCACTGCCAGCCAGGTCTGTTAGTGAACTGTGAACTTCATACCATGTGAACTGTTTCCAATGGAAGAAATGTGACTGTGTGGGGTCACCACATCTTGTGGAGATTGGATAACTTTGGAGAAACAGCAAGGAACTAGTCAGCTCTTCCAATGAGGCTCAAAGAGCTGTGCAGGGAGCATCAATGACACGTCGTACACTGGCAGTGGAATGTCAGTATTGTACCATATTGTTCACAATAGTATAGTAATGCAAATGGTAGATATGTGCATGTATGGGAAGGGCAGCTGATGAATGTTCCGGAATAAAAATATTTCTCCTACGGGGAGTGAGTGTTTGGGATTTAACACTGTGCCAGCAACAGAGGGAATGTCCTGGAAATCTTCACATCATATTCTGGTGAAAATCCAACAGAATACATGTACCAGCACACCACAACATCACTAACAAAGTGCTCACACAAATACACAAGCAACAAGAGGTTTTCAATCTTTGAAGAATATTCTTAAGATGTCCTCTGTTCATTCATGACATAACTAAGCATGATACAAGCACTTATCACAACACAAAGCAATCCCAGCAAAGTCTTTTTCTTCTGTTTTCGTTGTTGTCGTTTTTTCGTCGTTTTTGTGTCGTCCTGATGAAGGGGTAGTGCCCCGAAACATGTAGATTGTCTTTGTCTTTGTCATGTCTTAGCTTGGTCCAGTTCCCTTGTTTTAAATTTAAGATAGAATTTACTCCAAGCGGCAGTCACCTGTTTTTCTTGCACTTTTCGGATACAACTTGACTGTACTACTTGTTTTGTTTTGTCCACTCGTCTCCGTCGCTTGTCCTTTGTCTATTTTCTTTTTTCTAAGTCTTTTTCTTCTGTTTTCGTTGTTGTCGTTTTTTCGTCGTTTTTGTGTCGTCCTGATGAAGGGGTAGTGCCCCGAAACATGTAGATTGTCTTTGTCTTTGTCATGTCTTAGCTTGGTCCAGTTCCCTTGTTTTAAATTTAAGATAGAATTTACTCCAAGCGGCAGTCACCTGTTTTTCTTGCACAATCCCAGCATAGGTAGGAACAATATGATGAACTTGGAACTTGTAATGGAGCAATGAATGGTCACAGAATCAACACAGTTCTCTTTAATTTACTTAATGTAACAACATTTTGTATACACAAAGTGTCCGTTTACTACTTTGTTGCTCTATCAGACCTGCTACCAGTCATTCCTTGGTTCACAGCACTAACCAGGCTCTGGCTATCAGCAGCAGACTATTCCCACAGGATTCAACGACAGCTAAATAGACGAGATTTTCTCATGTCCCTTACATTTCTCAGGTGTTACAAGTCTATGCTATGCACCCTGACCTCAACATCGAGAGGGCAATTATGACTTGCAGACTCTTATCTGCAGTCACAGTGTGAGGTCCACAGGGAGCCCAATGTTTGCAGCTATTTGAATCAGCTGTACTCCGGTCTTTTACAGACCCTCTGCCCGTTCACCCAACATACACTAAGGGCTCGTCACCTGGCTGTCAAATGGGCTGTCCACTCACTTGACACGTTTCACTCGTCCTCTGCTTGCCAATGGTTTGAGTACCTCAGGCAGCCCTCTCAGCGTTGACCTGGTTTCCTTCTCAGTGTCATGCTGGTCCTCCTTTCAGTGATGCACTGGTCCCTCTCTTTCTCGTGGGACTGATTTGCCTCTTTCCAAGTGCAGCATAGCTGGCCGTTTTATGTGCTCAATCAGGTGTAAGTTTATGTCCACCTCGGCAGTATTAGAGCGCTGTTGATGTCACCTGCCCTTTCCCCACTGACCTACAACCTCCCCCTCCCTAGGTAATTTGAGGGGTGGTGACATGCCATTTCCAATAAAGGCAGCAAGACAGCAAGTACATGAATTTCTATCTCTTCTCGTGCTAATTCGCTAGAAAAATGACTACACCCTTAAAAGTGAAAAGTGATGCTGTAAAATTTACACAAGGGCTCATTTTGATGCATTCATTTTGAAAACATTGGGAGCCCTGGTATTCTAAATTATATCTGGCTAGAAGATGATAAGATTCGCCATACGCATATGCACATGCATTTGTGCAGGCAAACATTTAAACGTTCTACATACCACACTGTCCAAACAGACAAGAATCTAAGAGTTACATAATGTTTTCAAATCTTTTATAATCAAGGTCAATCCTCAGCACATCGTCCTCGAGCTCATGTGGCTTTGACTGTCTTGTATCTGGTAAACAGCCAGGATGTTTAGAGTTGACATTTGGACTGAGGACTGTTGGTAAAGGATTCCAACTAATAGCATCAGATGCAACCATACTGCACAGCTGATTGACAGATAATCTGCAACATAAAAATACTATTTAGCTTATTTTTACGGTGCAGAAGAAGTGGTTGGTCAGCCACTGTACTTTTCTGTTTCTACTTTTATTACAGTATCTTCATGTAGCTCCTCTTCACGACCTGAAGAGAAATTTGCCCCTCTGAATGGTTCACAGACTGGGCACTCTTTGAACATCATCATCATTATTATTAAAGGTCTGTAAAAGCAAAAAACAATCATGTCTGGTCCTGTCAAACAAGTCTGTAAAAGGCTAAGATTTCCAGATGAACAGACTCGTGAACAGGCACCACATGCACGGAAAGTAAGCATTCCAGCATTAAACCTGAGACCATCTGTATTTTGATGACCAGTTCTTTTTATCAAAATCCTATGTCACCCCTGAGGTAGATTTGTCTCCCCCACTCCCCACCCCCAACATCAGAGCAAGTTTTCATACGTAAATGATTAGTTGGAAAACGTCAATTTATGCAACCACTGCGCGATAACCATATGAAAACTCGGTGAGTGGTCCACCCTACTATATACAGCAGAGACTTTCAATTCAATTTTTCTTAGTCAAGCTTTATGTGGGTTGAGCTTATCTCCTCTGTCTCACTACCTATCTTTCCCTAACCCTAGTAACAGGCTATGTACTCATTTACAGCCAAGGGAGATTGGGAATTTTTTTTTTGTTGGGGGGTGGGTGGGCGGTCCAATACTGTCAAGGGTTGGGTTTGAAAGTCTTATGTGTCAACAGCTGAGGTTATATCATGGTGGTAAAGGTAGTGAAATCACAGCTGTAAAAGGAGGGAGAATAGGATGGGTGGAGAGAAGGCATAAAAATGGCGAAAGAGTGAAGAGCAAATGATGGGTGAAAATCACAACAGGTTTAAATATGTGTATAAACAGCTTTTACGAAGGAAAGAATACTGTAGAAGAGCTAACGTGTGATGGAGCGAGTCAGCTCCGCAAACTTTCCCCTCTCTCTCTCTCTCTCCGTAAACAGAGGCAGGCCCTTTGTTGAAGCTTGCACTACATACTTTACTGAGTGCCGCAGCTGCTGCTGCCCTACACCGTCTGTCGGCCCATGGCTCACTGCCCTTTGTCCGGTGTGTACCCCGCTTTTATCGGGTGGGGTGCGGACCGCAACGGGGCATTGCCAGCTACAGCCGCAGCTAGCGGGTGAAAGTGCGGCCCGTAGCACATTTTTTGTTTGTTAAGCACACAAAGTATAAATAAAAAAGCAAAGAATATATATACAAGAACATGAAAATATGTGATGAATAGAGTGCGCTCTGCTCTTCCTGTTGGTGTTAAGGAAAGTTAAGTAGAGCAGGGAGGAAATAGAGATAATTACATTAAAAGGCAGTTTAACTAGCTAATGTGAATAGAAAAAGATAAGAAATATGCCTACAAACTAACCTAATCTATTAAACAAAGGCATATCAAGACATCTCTCTGCACAGGATTTGCACAGTAGATCTGGTCAAAGAGAGTAGGAAGAATGGAGGTTATTAGATCTCAGTGTGTCCCATTGCAGTTGCCAGAGTGTATGTAAGAAGAAATAAGAGGTGGTAAGTTGACACAGGGCATGGAGGAGATGGTAACACGACTGCAAAGAGCCAGCTTGGCCTGCTACCCAAAGATGATGTGAACATTTCTGGCATGAAGAAGAGAGAGCTGAGTGTAGATCTGAATCAGGAAAGGATGGTCTAAGCATTGAGAGACAAAGGCACGCAGGAGAGCAAGAGAGTCAGACAAAATCAAAATTTTTCTATGTAGAGCGTTTAGCATAAGTGAGGCCAGTAAGACTGCAGAAAGCTCCACAGAACTGTGATCTACAAGGTGGGCCATAAGGACTGCAAGAAGGACAAAGTTTTGGTACGAGGTTTTGAGCTGTTGGTGAAGATGCAGCAAAAGCCAGGGTACTCGAAAAGCAATTGGTTAAAATGTTTAAGGTAAGTCAGATCACTAATGTCAGATTTAGAAAAAGTGGTCAGATCAAGACAAAGGCTGAGAGGAGGCAGGGCTCAAGGAAGATGAGAAAGAGTGTGGGAGCAACTTTTTCAAGGTCAATATCAGAAGATGCAAGGTGAGAAAGGCCTAATAAAAGAGCTTTAGGTTTCTTCTCACAAAGATTGTAAAGAAGATAATGCTGATTGTGAAAAACTGGAATAAGCAGGATTATCCCAGCATGCCTTCAGTTAGACGCATCTGAAGGCCATTGTGGTGAATGGCATCCAGCAGTTTGAGATACACTGCAGGCAGGTCTGGCAGAACCGTACACAAGAGAACTGTAGTCGAGTTTGGATTGGACTAAAGAAATGTATAAACATAAAACAGTCCAATCCATTTCCCCAACGATCTGAAGGTGATATTTGATGTTCAGCTGTCAAAATCCAAGATCGTCCAGACCTATCTTCCAAGGCAAGGATTTGTCAACAGTTTCATGTGCACCAAGACCTACTACAAGAAGTGGGCATATTGTCACAATCTCTGCTCATTATCTAGAACTTGAAAACATTTAAACTAATTTATCTTTTATCTTTGTCCTGACTTTTTGCTGATAGTCTGCCTTCTCAAATATGGGGAAAAACCCATCCAATGGAAGTATACTTTGGAGTGCTGTTACTTCTCTCAGGGAAGGAGATGGGTTGAGATATATTTATATTTTAATGCTTCATGAGGTCAAAACAGGTCAAGGTCGGTAGGATGTAAGATTATACAGGATTTCATGCTTCTGGGTCTTTCTCTCTTTTGCTATGCCAGTCCTGATTATGCTCCATTCAATTTCTGTTAGTAAAGCTTATACCAATTAACTACTCAGTTCTGTAGGAAGAAAAATACAGATATGAATCTTGGAATACCCCAATATCAGAATATAAGCAGCCACAAGTAAGAACACTAAAACAGTCTGAAGCAAATCTGTCAGAGTACACATTTGTACTCTATTGTCAAACCCTATAAAGAATACTGACATGCTTCCCAAGCTGCCACTAATTAAGCTTTTTAACAGCCCACATAATACAAACACAAAATGTCTTAAGTAAATGACAAGCAGTAAGATAAATCAATCATGATTCCATTAAACCAAACTTACAACAAAGTAAAATTCACTGTAAGTACTGTAGGGAAAATGAAGACAGATGTGGCAGATCCAAGTATCTATCAAAGAAGGAAAAGAAATATATTTAAAAAATGTTCTAAAACACTTTCATCTGAAAATGCAAACTACATACACTAGGATTTTCAAATACATAAACATTAGTTATAATTGTAACTGTTTAACATACACAAAACTGTGTTGTTTAAAAATTACTCTGATGGATTATGTATGAACATCTGAAAACACACCATATGCATGCAAGTGTGCAACCACACACACACACACATGCCACAAAGAGATTATGACCACACCTTTGCTACTGCCTGCACTCCAGAAAAGTTGAGTCCATTGTGTACAAAGTCATTTTCTTGCAGTTTTACCGCATTCAAATTTAGAAGAATACCAAACAGGCCACTGTAAACAATCCAGCAAAATTTATAAACTCCACAGCTGAGGCAAAATGATCAGAACCATAACTTGTGCTTGAAGTGTAGCGTGGTAGTAGCCACTAAGAACTTGTTATCCTAAACAGCCAAACAATGTGTATAGAAATTTTCTCACCAAAATTACATATATACAGGTATAAGACTCTCTGTAAGTCTACTGGTTAATTACTGTCCAGTCTGGGAGTTTAGCTCTATAACAAATCACAAGATGGTTCATATTCTGGGCAGAATTCACCTGTGAAACAATGTTTTCTACATATCTTCATAACCCAGCACAACAAATCTATCTCTATATCCTGTCCTATTTGTAGTCCAGCTGTGTGTGCACATGCGCACATACCCATGCATACATGTGAACAAAATAGCCATGGGCTGCGCTAAGAAAGCTTCTAGTCATCTGTGTACTTTTCAATCTTTATAGAGTCGTAATTTTACAGTATGGTATTTTACAGTACGGTATTTTACAGTAAGGTATTTTACAGTATGGTATTTTACACATGGTATTTTACAGTATCATAGTTTACAGATGGTAGCCATAATGTTTGATTTGGATGCCACAGACTGTTGTGACAGGTGAAACTTTTAAACAGTACTGACATGAATGATGAATAATACAAGTCACACCACAAATCTTTCTTGTAATTTGTAATAAGTTTTATTGTCATCACAGCTTAGAATTACTTCTGGTGCATCTGATCTGTTATTCTTGCTTGAAACAGAAGGGTATTACAAACTGCTGTGGAATCTTGCTTATGGGCACTTAATATTTGCCACTGCACAGCTTTTCAGAATCTTCATAATTAGAGTTTGGAGAAAGTGTTCTCCTTAAGTCCATATAAACCACTTCCATACTGGCCAGACACACTCAAACAGACTCACAGGTAAGGAATAAAGTGTGACTATTTCTATTTTGCTACAATCTCTGACTACATAAAACAAAGGCTTTTCTTCTAAAATGGCAGAGACTGCTCCTGGTGATGACATCATGGCCATGCTCTAAATTTGTGTTTCCTTAACAATACTTATCATAACCCAAAGTGCTATATTCTCAAATAGCGATCCCTAAACACACCTTCACAAAAAATGTACCCACCAATACATCCCTGGTAAGGCCCCTCCATGCATGCGCAAACCACACGCCACCCGTGCGCACAGCTCACTGACCAGGTCACCCTGACTTTCTCAAGCCAGAGAACCAAACCAGAAGGGAGGAGGGTGGGCCGATGATGGGTCATGGTAAGTATTGCTAAAGAAACACAAATTTAGAACAAGAAATTTGTATTTTCTTGTCACAATACTGTACCATGACCCAAAGTGCTGAGTAGCACAAAAAGGTGGTGTGTGCCCAAAAATCTTACCAGGGTTGAGGAGGAGGCTGAACTCAAAGGGAGAGGCCTCATGAAATGAGTCCAATGCCCAAGCGGCCATCCTCACAGTGACAGGAGAGGGCCCACTGGAACAGAACAGGTCCTCACTGCCCCAGAAGAATTATCACAATGCACCCCCCAACAAGGATGGCCTGGAGGCAAGAGGGGCACCTGGTGCTGCACCTCCGGCATAGAAGCAGTGGACCAGGGCAGTGAAGATCCACCCCTCTGAGTGTTTCAGCAACAAGCAGTAAGTCAGAGGCAAGGGGTGGAAGACAACCGCCAAGAGTATAGCCTGGGCATGCAGCCGATGGAACAAGAGGAGGTGCAGCTGGCGCACCAACCAGGTAATGGAGGCAGCACCATGCCGAGGTTGCGAAGATGATCGACGGCAGGAGGTGTGACGGGCTGAGAGAAGGGACTCCTACCAGCCAGCCGTCCAGTCCCCCACAGGACTGGTACCACCCCAAAGGAGGAACCGGAAGAAGGGAGAGCAAAGACTATCAAGTTTTGAAAGGTTTTCTCCAGCGCTATTGTTTAAGAACTTTGTTCCTTGTTAATGTATCTTCAAACTGCTTTGTAATCTTTCATTCAAGAGAAAGTGACGCGATAATCATACGTAGTAATGGAAGGGAGAGACGTCATGTTGATTGTCAAAAACACCTAAGACTCGGCCAATGAAAAGATCAGAAACTGGTTGGAGGGGAGTCGGAAAGAAACTTTCGTGGAGTTTAACGCTTCATCGGGGACTCAAGCAAGGACCATGAAAGGGATAGGACGCATTTCTTGTTGAAGAAACGTCAACGGTCGCTGCTAGCTGATCCTGTTTAGCTACTGGGGGAAAACAGTCGAGAGATAACTGTATTAGCTTGGTTCTCGCCGTGAGAAGATTTTTGGCTTCGCCATGGCAAGATTTGTGTCACTTTCTCAGGATATCGAAAGAGACAGAATACAATTGTTAGGCCATCGAAGGATAGACAATACCTAACGGCTGAGCAACCAGTAGCACATTCGTGCAACTGTTACTTAATTGTCTAGACGACCTAATAGTAGGCCGTGAATGTGCAGTTGAGCGAACTTTTTCCCACTAGAGAGTGTGGACAGTTCTCATAGATCTGAAATCTATACGAAGCAAGGATCGAGTTACCCGTAACGGTTAGGCAAGGACGTCCAAGGACAGCCATACGGACTGTATAGCACGTTGCTTGTTATCCGGCGTTCCTGATACCTGAGGACCAGATCGACCTACTGTGATCTACTGGCTTGGCATAACTGGGTTTACAGTCGCCTTTGACCTCGACTACAGACTTTCCCGAGTCTACGCTCTTTAGATCAAACATTTGCGTTCCTGTGAACTGTGTCTACAGTTCTTAACCGTCGTCTGCTATATGAACTACTACGTACTGCGGTCCACTATTTAGTGTGAGCGAACATTGGATTGACTGTTCTGTTCCTGATTGGATTATAATTCTGTTCCTGAATGGACTATATATATCCACCGCAAGTAGTATTTATTATTCATATTAATTCGACTGTACTCCAGTTGTATTACTTACTGTTCTGCAAGTTGTAACATACCATACATTGTTGCTATCACACACACATACACGCATTGTTACATATTTGTTCATCTACCTCTTTTCTCCCTCTGCTATCGTTTTTAATGTTTATAGTTCAATAAATGTGCTAATTTATCTGGTCGTGTACCTTTTGCTTGAAAAGGTGGGGTCTGCTTTAGGTGTCTACATTTCTTATCTCTTCCCTAAAATCCAGCACACCCCATAAAATGTTACAAACACCTCACTGCCAGAAGGAAGCGAGGCCTGGGACAGAGCCCCCAAATGGAAGACAGAAGTCCACCAAAAGGAGTGCCACCACATCCGGAAAGATGGTCATGCAAACAGCAAGGCTGTGATGCAAGCATCATGGTAAGAAATGGGTGCGGAGGTGGTCGTGGCTCAAACTATCGTGGGAGGGGGTTGCCACCGGAAGTGTCCCTTGGATGACAGCTGAGGTACCTGGAAGCATGATAGTGAGCCAGGGCAGAGGGAAGCGACCAACCCCATGGCAGAATTGCAAGTGTCTGCCAGACCCAAGTCCCAAACTTCTGAGTCACAGCTGTCGGGAGACAGACAGATGGAAATCAACACACCAGAGGTGGATAGGCCAAAGGCAACCATAAAAGGAGTTCCACCAGCAGGAGGGGAGGTCAGAGCTGAGCCCCAAAGGAGGAGGGGCTTTGCGAGATCAAGGCTACCACAAACACCGTCGGAGTGGAGGCAAGGTCACCTCTGGGGAGGACGAGGGACCACAGACCTTTTGGCCAGCCAGCCGAGAGCATGTGAGCCAGAAGGCAGCAGAAACTCAACCAGGGCTTCTAATGGACAGGAGCAAACTTCCATACAGCCTGAAGGGGAGACACAACAAGGCACAGGAAAAGGGCTGCCCCCAGCGAGTTGGCATACAGAGGGTGGGCCTCTGAAGGGCAAGCAGGTAAAAGGCCAGTGAGCCAGCACCAACAAGATGAATGCACATGTTGCAGACCGGGAGAGGCCAGCAACACGTCCACCATGCCCAGGAGTGGAAGAGCGAAAATGCAAGTCCACGTCCAGGCGAAAAGACGTGCAACCAGAAGTGGAAGGACAGAACCCAAGAGAGAAAAGTCCATCCACCCAGACATGTCCCACACAACAAAACTTCAGTTCCCAGAGGAAACGGATCCCAGGCGGAAGCTTGTGTAAGCAGAGCCAGGGTATCTGGGCAGGCCGGAAGAGGCGGGTGGGACAGGCAGGAGGACCTGCTGGAAGCCAGTGGAGCATGGCTGCAGTGGGAACTGGGAGGACCCACGGGGCAGCATGGGGGAGAGGAAGTGAAGACTTCGAGCAGGTGGCGGAAAACAGCAACGGGCCAGGGCAGAAGTTGTGCCATGCTCCACGGAGTGCCAACCTCACAACCAGGACACTTGCCATGAACACGGGCAAAGAGCCAGAAGGAAGGAAGAGCAACTTCCAGTCTGCACCACCTGGGAGCGGAATAGAGGAAGGTCTCTCATCTACTGGCCTGGATGGAAAAAATTCTGAGCCATTCCACCCCTACTCGACCAACACCACCACAGGGGAGGAACCGGAAGAGTGGAGTGTGAAGCCCTCTCCACCGGAAAGAAACGAGAAGGTGTGTTCCATCAGTGGGAGTGGAAGAGGGTGCATGCAAATCTGACCAGAATGTGACGTGGCAGGCCGTACCTTAATTTATTGGACTCGACTTCTCAGAATTACTGGACAAACTTTTATGGTGATCTCGTAAAATGTAGATTTAATTGAGCAATCGTCACCAAAAACCTTTACTGCAACAGGTCAATGGTTTCTACACCATATATTTCAACCACTAACTGGCTCGACAACATCAAATATATCTACAGATTATTTACAGAGAATCACCCTGCTCGTGTCTAGGGTAAGACGCTGCCTGATTACGTCATACCGCGAGGAATCAGACAATGAAGATAACCAAAACTAAAGCAAGAGGGAAATCAAACTGCAAACGGCCTATGATCCCGCTCTCTACGCTGAGTCAATAAGTGACCGACAACAGAGCACCTACTCTTGTCACTACTGAAACAACTATTTCTGCGATACACAACTCTGAAGCTATACAGACTGAATCAATAAGTGACCAACGACAGAGCACCTACTCTTGTCACTACTAAAACAACAACTTCTGCGATACACAGCTCTAAAGCTATTAATAAGTGACCAACAACAGAGCACCTACTCTTGTCACTACTGAACGGCTTTCCTGCAATACACAGCTCTAAAGCTATTCAACGACCGACAATGAAGTTATGACACTGTACAACCAGCACTTCTCTCTGTACCCTCTTGGCATATTTGCCCGGCCACTAGCTTATGACGTCTCCTGTCTCCGGCAGGATAAAAACCACCTATCTTAAATAAACGCGAGTCCCAGACTCTAAGATAAGTTTACAGTAAGAACAGACCTTACTTATAAGGCATGTCCAGTAGTCCCTTACATGTCAGTCCGTCGGCATGTCAGCGCAATACACCCTGTGTATCTGGCGAGAGAACTGGAGTCCTTTACTTCTTTCCACGTCTTTGGCTAAGATGGCAAGGGCAGAGGTCCGTGGGTTTACATGTGTCCGCTTCTCTTGGTCTTGCTACGTTAACACTCTCTCCATCCGAGCGTCTCTCCCTGTGTCCCCCCTCTTATCGCGTTTTTGCCTCCTTACCCAGACAGCAAAGTATATGGGATTTGTGTCGGCCCGACATAGGTTGCCGATCTGCACATAGGGGTGGCTTAGCGCATGTGGTTTGGAGGTCAGTCCTACATGCGCTTCCCACTTCAAGTGTGTAAGTGGCCTACGGAGGTTCGCCCGATATGCAAATGAAACGTTAGCCCCGCGTGCGTGCGTCAACTTTGACCCAGTGCAGTGGACTCGCAAGGCGGAGACAAGCCGACTGCAGTTTCGTATCGACTGACAAAAGAAAGATATTGAATGATATTATTAAAAAGTACTAGTTCATACGTGTTTGTCTTGTTAGAATAATGTTTTGACGTTTGAAATGAGCCGGGAGTAATTTTTAAATGCGAAACAGTTGTAATGGACAGCACCGTTTGTCGGGCGCCATTTCTACTGTTCAGTCAAGAACAGCGTGCTGCGAGTTCACCATTTCTGTTGCTGTTTATCCTTCGCAATCCTTGCCATCCGTCCTTCGTGGACATTTTCGGTAAAACCTTTAAAGGTCTGTTTATTTTTGTTCATTATTTACCATGAATTCTAATGCAGA
>SMGT01005185.1:2443-14184 GCA_004794575.1 Lanistes nyassanus
TTTTTTTTTTTTTGCTTTAGCTCTTTCGGTCTCTTTTACTTTCCTTCTTTCTTCCTTCGATAAAAGGTCCCAAATAAAGCAGATACATTTTCAGGTCACTTTTGGTGTATTTCTCCAGGTGAATAAACTGCTTCTGCCTTAATAACAACAGAAACGGCAAATAACTAAGCGCCTGTCACGAACAAGAGCTACAAAAGTATATATACATACACAAAAATGTCTTAACATTATATAATCATCAGTTTGTACTCTATGTGAATCCATCTGGAATAGGTTCTTTTCTCAATAATCCAAGTCCTTTGATCTTTCACTTTTTCTCAGTGCGATAGATCCCAACTGTTCAGTGGTTGAGTAAACCATTAACTTTACAATCCCTTCGTACACTCGAAAGACTGCTTTAACACGAGAAAAAGCAACTATCCCGGACGCTGACAAACACCGCCTATACATCACAGCTCCTACACCTGACGAGGGTGCTTAGCGTCTGCAAAGCGTGGCTTATGGGACTTATCGGAGAATTATGCATCTATGTGACCTTGACACCTAGTGATGTATCACTATATGGTCATCAGTTATAAATGCCCAACGATCATGTCATAGTTCTCCCAGAAGCACATAAGCAAAAGGCTTGTAAAACTTTGGAGGTGAAAGACTGCTTTTCGCAAGTACTCCCCGCAACCCGTAATTAAGCACCCTTAGCACTCCCCTCCCCCAACCCCACGAACCGATATCGGAGATTGCCGCACAGGCACCGAAAATAAAACCAGCTTATCAAAGAATTTTGGCCGCCAGCATAACCTGTTGTTTACCAGTTCAAGTGTCCTCTACGCCCAGACCTCGATTAAGTGGCGGATTGTGTAGTCCTGGAGGGGGAGGAGGTTCTTAAACTTGGGGAAGGGGGGATGGGAGTGTCTTGCTCCCGTCTCCCTGTGGTGGTAACAAGCTTTGTTGTTCCCTGCCATGTACCTTCGTTTTTTCTTTCTTTTAGGGTTTTTTTCCTTGGATGATTGCGTGATGGGGGCTGAAACCGCTGGACCCCACCCCCTACCCACCCCCCCCCCCCCCCCCCACACACACACACCCTCAGATCCGCCCCTGCGATTCAAGTCCCAGCTGCAACAAACCAGTCGAGTCTACGAATCATTACCTTAGAAATAGGAATTTGACTGTATGTGAAGGGTTTCACAAATGCATCACACTCCTCGTGTTAATGTGCCTCTTATAAATTCCACATGGTGTTGGGGGGGGGCGGGTTTGGGGGAAGGGGCTACGCTGTCTCAGCGGTCCACATGATGTGAAGCCTGTAGTTTTATAAATGCACGAAAAAGAAATGGGACAGTCAGTCTAGTCCATTCCATGCAGTAGAGCGTGCAACAGGTGAGACTTGATTACATGTTTCACTTCCTGTCGGCTTCTGTATCAAACCTAGGGAGTTAACGCCAGGCGCTAGGAAACAGTCAAGCGACTGACTGTCACCAGCCCCTTCCCACTACCCCACCACCACCACCACCTCCCGGAACGGGAAAGTTAATAAAAGCCAATCCAACCCCTGTTCTGTCATGCTCCATAAACTGTATCCGGTCTTCGTGAAAAAACTATTTTCAGTTTACTTAATTGCGTACTTAAGCATGTGTATGTGAGGGTGGGGATGTTGTTTGTTTAATTTATGACTTTTTAGCTTCCTTCTGTTTACTTTTGGTTTTGGAATACAAGTGCGCGCGAGCATGAATGCTTGGATGAAAGACTGCACGTGCGTGTGTGGGTTTGACCGTTGTGTGCTAAATGTTTGTCTAAACAGTCATGTCTGTATGTGTGTACTGTTTTAGTATATGACATATTGAATTATGCCGATTTTTTTTTTTAGTCTCGCGTCTCCCCCTTTCTTCTTTTCGTCTACTCTACTCACTCCACAGCCCCATCATTTTCGTTTTTTTTTTTGTTTTTTTTTTGTTTTTGTTTTTTTTTGCTTCATAAACACGAAGTTAGTGAGACACGGAGGAGAGTGGATTACTCCCTCCATTTCTTCCCTGGGGCGGTCTTTGCATAGCTTCTCGTGAAGCACCTGTTTACGAGGCTGACAAGAGTTATCGCGGCTTTTTCTTCCCTCCTTCTACCTCCACATACAATCCACCCCACCCCACCCCACCCCACCCCACCCCACTGTACTTGCACCTGTCTTTGCTGACGGGTTCAAGTGCTTCAGCTTTTAAAAAAAAACCGGGAATATTGAATTTGATGGATGTATGTTGCCAGGGAATGAAACGACGCTGGATCACGAAAACAGATAACTGTCTAGAGGGTCTTTCCAACAGTCGGGTAAACAGCTCATTGAAAGCAAGTTGTACAGTCAGTGAGTGGTAGTCGTCACTTCCGATGAGGGTGTTGCTGGTTCGAAATATGTCGTTCCTTAATCGATGCAAAAGGCATACTGGTGGGTTTGGTATGTAATGTATATTGGGCAGTATGATGTAACAAGCGAGAAACATTAGCATCGACATACATCTCTGGCAGCGGGGAGATTCAAAGTTTTTCATGGTGATATGCGTAATTCTTCCTAAAATTCACTCACAGTTGTCGTTATAATAAAAACTATTTCATCTTTTCAGAGTAACGTTGCCATCTGTATTGTTGAAGAATATTCTTAGGGTATCGTGGACAAGACGCCCCATTTAAGTAAGAAATTAAATTTCTTTTCCCGTAGAAGCCACAGAGAGATCGAACTAGAGGCGAAACATCAAGGCCTGCAAGCTACAAAATTCCACAATCTATCCTCTAAAGAAATAACCAAACGAATAAATAAGGTTAAAAA
The DNA here is from genome assembly GCA_004794575.1 of Lanistes nyassanus. NCBI lineage: Eukaryota > Metazoa > Mollusca > Gastropoda > Architaenioglossa > Ampullariidae > Lanistes > Lanistes nyassanus. Next base: position 5,253 of record SMGT01005185.1, read on the forward strand.
ACAAATATTTATTTTTGGCCTTCTTGTCCCAAACCAGGGGCAAAACGCCTCACAGTGCAGGTCAAAACGCCCAGTGTCCTACACTGCAAGGCGTTTGGCATTTTGACTGTTAAAATAAAAGAAAATCGAAAACTTAAATCCAGATGAAACGTGGCTGTGCTAAATGACTAAAAGGACCAACACACTAAAGACTGCATAGCTTTCTTCATTCATTATCACTGGTATGCGTTCGCTGTGTCCAGTAAGGGGACGTTGGATAGTCAATCATCTGAATCGTCTGATTCACAGTTAGGGCAGACAAGCTGAGTAATTCTGGGATGCAGTCCTCGTGAGCCCAAGAAGGCAAAGCTTGTACTGTGCCCACACCTCTCTTGGTCTAGTGCGGCTATAGGGCTCACAACAAATGAGGCAGGGACATTCTTCTTCCTCATTGCTTGAATTCTCTTTCTTTAACACCTTTCTCTTTTTCTTCTTTCTAGACTTTGCTTTTTCTGAATGTCATGTAGTTTCGTCATACCCTTAATTTTGTCGTATCTTTCAGCAAGTGCAGGTTTCTAAGATGATGAGCTCAGTATTGCCCCAAACTCTGTGTTTATTTATCTTGGCGTCTTAAATTGCGTTTGGGGGATTTGGGATACGCCTTGAATATTTCCCCAGTGCCTGGACTGGATGTTGAAGTGAAGGGCTTAGGGTTTGACTACTGCTTGGGAACTGCAGTTGGAATGACTAATACCTCTAGAGGTGAAGATGATGGGCATGACGCCTCTGGAGGTGAAGTTACGATGGACTATGCATTTGGAACTGAGGACACAACACATGATGCCTCTGGAGACTGGACTAAAATAAAGCAGATGATGTATCTCCAAATACAGTTTCGGCCTCTACCATTCTTAAGGAATGTTGTCCTTTCTTGCCTTGTACTCGCTTGTAGTGCCCAACATCTTCCCCAGCACTTGTGAACTGAACTATCAGGGAATCTGTGGGCGTGTCTTTTCCATAACCTTTCATCACCAGGCTGTCGCTTTTCGGAACAACAATTTGTCTTTTGTGAACCTTGCCGATTGCAATGATTTCACTGGTTAACACTGAAATCGTTACTGACTTAAAAAGGTCATAATCTGTAGTATCTTCGAATCCTGGTGTGGCAAAGGAATATTTCCTGGCGTTAAACATTGTGCAAACTCCATCGGCCATTTCTCCGCACATTAATTAAACTGCCTGCCCATACCGACCATCTTACTGCAGCTATCAGTCTGGTGGTTCTTTCAGTGCGTATCTTAGTAATAGGAGCCCATCCCCTACAGTGCGAAATCACCGCGAGGTGGAAGCACTGTCCCTCTAAATAACCACCACCACCGTATCTTGGCGTGCTGAGCACGAATATGACCATGAACATTTTTTATTGGCTCTAATTTTGAAGATATTTCATATAGTTCATTTTCATTTTCAACCACTCGGTCTGTGTGAGACTTTGAAATCTCTTGTAGATCCATACTTTGAAAAAATTTAACATTATTTTGTGGGAAATTACTCGAGACAGTAGGACAGTGATAACCTTGTAAAACCTAGTGAATACCACGTTGTTAGGACAGTGAGTGTTTAGGAGATTGTTTAGATGAAAGAGTTGAGCTTTGTGTGAGAACAGAAAACGTGGTTAGTTGTTTGAATTAGTGTAGATGAGAAAAAGGAGAACCGTAAGTTAGTGAATCAGATGGTTTACATGTGCGGTGATTGAGAAAGTAATAAATGCGTATCAGAGAGCGAGTGCGAGTGTAATAAATAAGGCCGTGTCCTTTTCAGAAAAACTGCTACTTCTCGTTGTCTTGTGTTTGTTCGGAGTCGTGCGCAAGAACACGCCCACACACCCTTGGTCGCTTGGCGAGAGAAAGGTAGGTGGCCGAGTGGTGTGTGACAATGTCATTAAACGTCTCTCACGCCCCCCCCCCTTCTTTTTTCTCTCCCTTTTTTATTTCGTACTTCAGTATGCAAGCACTTGAAACACTCTGCACGTATGCTGAAAGTGGGATCTTGAGTGCAAATTTATCGCTTCTCTTAACTGCATGCCACCCGTGTGTGCATGTCCAGGTAGAACAGGACTTGCCACACACCAGGTTACATCTTTTTCCCGGAAAATCTTTATCTGCCCCCAAGTGTTTGAGTGTTTGTTCTTCCTTTCGCAAACCAGTGTACGAGCAACATTCCCTTGTAATATCAAGGAACTTTTGAACCGTCAGCAGCAAACTAGCATATTGCAGCAAACTTGTACAAAATCAGTAACATTATTTCATGAGACTTTTTTAATGCCGCATTTAGATATTTGATTGATTAGTTTGTTTGCTGATATTACGTGCGTCATGTAAACCACGATGTTTTGCGAATACAGTTTTATTTTATTGCCGCTGTCGGCCACTTTAAATCAGCGAGTCCTTCTTCTTCATAATAATAGAGTAATAACAGGAGCTTTTTTGGTGGCGGGGGGGAGGTAAATTAAATTAAAACGAAATGTCTTTACTGCAAACACTTACCAGTTCGCGAGACTCTACGTGGGCTTTGTCGTTATCACAGTGATTGGACCGTGGATTGAGTTGTATCAGAGTTCCAACTGTTCTCCTTAATAAGCACTGTGACGTTTTCAGGGATTCTTAAGTTGGCAACGAGTTAAACAGGTCAAACAAGATTTCCTCCGACATTCACACACACCTGTCAGATAGTGCACCATTGGTTGCACCACGCACATCTTAAAAAAGATAAAGGTTGTCCTGTGACTTTTTTTGTTGTTGTTGCTTGTTTGTTTCTGAAACCGCCAACCACATTCTATCAACAAGACTGGTGCCACAAAAGAAAAATAAGGAGGGAAAGGAAAGAAGAAGAAGAGAGGAAAGAGAGAAGGGAGCTCTATGGGCACCCGAGACCATGCACAGATTATTGATTAAATCGTTTAGAAACTTTTTTAAATTTGTGGACTGCAGTGACAATAAACTGATTTTCATTGTGTGAGACCGAGGGATGGCCGAAGAGCAAGAGGTTGGTATCTAACTGGAATTGTTGGGGGAGGTTTATAGCAAAGATTGTGTTTATTCTCAGGTTATTATAATTTGGACAGTGGAGAAAGAAATGTTCGACATCTTCTGATGGGTAGCCACAGGCGCAAGTTGAATTATTGGACAGGTGACGGGCGCAGAGATCCTGATTGAGATTACTCATGCCTAGTCTAAGTCTACAGTGTAAGACTGGTTCTTTCCGATCTCCATAGTAGTAATAGGAAGCAACATACGGGTCGTTCTGGTTTAACAGTCTCTTAAAGTTCGACAAGGAAGTTGTCGTTTTAAAGGTGTCAGGTAGAGCATTCCAGTCAGATGTAGTTGATGGAAGGAAGGAATTTTTATATAGCTCTGTCCTGGCATGAGGAATCTGTCTTTCATAGGGTCTATGTTTCCAAAGTAGAGATCATAAATAGGAGCAGATCCACTTTTAATATTTAAGAGGTCCGTTTTATCTTCGTTAAATGTTAATTTCCATAAAGTAGCCCACTTGTGAATTTTATCGAGATCCGAATTTAAAATTTGTGCTCTAGTATCAGGATTTTTCATACTTAGTGAAACACTGGTATCATCTGCAAATAGTTTGATAGTTGATTCTATGTCATTAACAATGTCATTTATATAAACCAGAAAGAGTAAAGGACCTAAGACGGATCCCTGAGGGACGCCCGCGGGTACAGACATTACATCAGACATTTCGCCTTTCAGAGCTACAGACTGGGTGCGCCCCTCCAAGTAGTTTCGTAAGAGTCGTAAAAGGGGTCCTTTAATACCAACTGTCTCCAGTTTCAGCAGGAGGCCCCTGTGCCACACACGATCGAACGCTCTGGAAAGGTCAAGAAAAATGGCTTGAGTAGTGATAGATTCATCAAAATTCCTAACGTAGTCGTTATAAGTAGAAAGCAACTGAAAGATTGTGGAATCACCTCGAATGAATACAGACTGCGATGTTGTAATTACATTGTTGACTGTGAGGAAGTTGTATAGGTGTGCGTGAAGGGATTTTTCAAATAGTTTGCCCACACAACCGAGGAGAGAAATAGGGCGGTAGTTAGAACACTCATCTCTATTTCCTTTTTTAAATATAGGAGTAACGTGTGCAAACTTCCATGAAGTAGGATATTTACCAATATCTAAGCATCTATTAAAAAATGAAGTCAAGGGCCGAGCAATAACATCCGCTGCGTGTATTAGTAGAATGTTGTGTATGCGGTCCGGACCAGAGGCTGTATTTCTTTTTAATGTTTTCATAATGTTCTTAACTTGATCAGGGTCAAGTTCGATTTGACTGAGTTCAAGATCGAGGAAGTTTAAGGGGGGCAGAGGGTCGCCCTCACCAGGAATTGTACATTGTCCTATGAAATAGTTATTAAAGGCATTTGCCTTTTCTTTGTTTGTATGGTAGCTCTTGCCGTTATGGCATAGTACGGGTATCTCATCTTGCTCAAGGCCTTTCTTTTTTAGAAACTGGTTTGCTAATTTCCACCACTCTTTGTTACCAAACTTTGAGGGATCAGAAATCTTATCATTTAAAGCATCATAATATTCTACCTTTCTTTTCCTAATAGCTAACACGAGTTTGTTACGTAATTTCCTAAAATTTCCCCATTTGTCACGATTTCCGGAGGCTCTAGCTCTTCTGTACAGTGCATTGCGCTTTAATATTTGGAATCGAATTTCATTAGTCATCCAGGGAGCATCATTTATACGCATTTTTACTGTTTTTACAGGCACACATTTCCTAGCAATTTCCATAAAACTATTTGTAAACAACTCTATAGATTCATCAACTTCGTGCTCTGTTAATAGTTCACAGAAGTTCGTGTCTTGTAGCATAGAGCAAAACTTATCTTTATCAAGCTTGTTGTAGATTAGAATTTCCCTTTTGATGATAGAATAATCGTAAGGAACACGTAGTACTACATAGGGAACACTGTGGTCACTACAAAATGGAGGTCGGACATCGACTGATTTCACTAGCTGAGAGCACTGTAATAGGATGTGGTCAACACAGGTACTAGAATTTGAGGTTGTGCGAGTGGGTAGGGATCCAATTTGCTGTAAGTGATACGATTTAAGATTTCAAGATAACGCTTAGATGGTTGGCTTAACCAGTCTGTATTAAAATCCCCGAGAATAATGAACTTCATAGTAGAATTATTTACCATCCTTATCGCATCACGTAACAAATCCCAATACGCTACAGGTTTGTCAGGAGGTCGATATAAAGAAGCCACGAGCAGACGACATTTGTTAACATTAGTTTCTACCCACACAGCCTCAAGTCCGTCAACGTGCAAGTCTGGCCTGTCTTTACAGCTTAGAGTGTTTCCCACGTAGATCGCTACACCGCCGTAGCCATCTGCGCGGTCCAGATAAACTGGAGGGTGGAAGTTTGGAATGTGAAGTTTGCTCATCGTGTCCGCGGTTTCATTTGAAAGCCATGTTTCGGATAGTGTAATAATATCGTATTGATGTGATTCGGCTATAAGAAGATCAATATGTTTCTTTAGACTACGTACATTTAGGTGCATGACACAGGGGTCTCCCAACTGAATTGGACCGGGGTTCCGCTCAACATTACCAGAAGTCAGTAAAATCCTGTTAAGAAATGAAGAGAACTCTAATTTGGAAAAAGATATGATATAGTCATAAGCATGTAAACGAGACCTATATTGGAAAGCAGGTGAGGCAAGCTCATCCTCCTGCTGATAAAGAGAGTTCGTAAAGTACAAGAATAAATACACTGACAATGAAAGCGACAAAGGACTAGTTTTAAACAATAATATGGAGAAAGGCAGCAATGAGACAGCTGTAAGAAATGACAGCTTTCTAGAACAGTAGCATGCTGTCGCACTAAAATCACCAATCCTGGCCCTGTAGGTGAACACCTCAACTGCCATCTGTTACGTCACTGAGACGAGTCAGCTCAGCCAGGTGTAGAAACGTGCAGAATGTCTCCCCGAAAAACCTCTCAACCGACATGGAGAGGAGCACACGATGTAACACAATGGAAACAATTTTGATATGAGACATTATGGGATATACGAGAGTATTATGTATACAAAAAAAAGAAAATAGATAAGAATGTGAAGAAGGTGGAGTTCCACGTCATCAGGAGCAAAACAACCAGCATGCCCAATGGGTAAGAAGAGAAAAAGAAAAGTAGTAGGAACAAGACAAACACCATATAAATATAAGGTATAAGTTTGGGGAATAATTAAAGTAGTGAACCTACAAAACTTAGGGAAAGGTAAGGGAATTTCGAAAGAATATCTTGCGCACACTGATGCTTAACAACACTACGTGTAATTATTGATAACAAGTTGGACATGCACTCACACAAGTTTCCCAACAAATTGGGTCATATCACATGCAGTATCTGATATAATCTGTCGTCTAATATACTTAGTCTGGCATAATTCCGCATGTAATAGTCAAGATACTACACCAATAAGTAAGCTAAAGTTTTTCCAAAGATTCTCACCAGTTCGAATAACCTCAACGGCTGCAGACACACATCTCCGCACAGTGTAACTGCCAACAGACCGTGAGAACTTTGGCCTTTGGCTGTTTACCGCAGAAACTGTTCACAAGCAAAGCAACAAAGTCCAGCGCACCATTTGGAGGAGGGTGGAGGTGGGCTAGCCTGCCTGTAACAGCAAAACTGAACAGAACTCACTGCGTCCTCACCACAACCATCCGGCTGTTCCACCCCGCCTAAGGCTGACCTTTGTAAATAGGTGACCTCTGGGGCACGGACTGTAGCACACGGACACACGAAATGACACACAGTTGCACGTTGTCAACTGTCCGTACCCGGCCAAATGACTGCATAGAGAAACGTATCTATTAATGTTAAATAGTCTATTTAAAAATTGTTCTTATGTTCTTATAAAACGGTCACCAAATGTGCGCTGGCCAAGAGAAAACAACCAGAACATTTAATTGATTGCATTCAGCTGCTGCAAGGTTTCTACGCGGTACACTCGATCATTTCTCTTTACCCATATGATTCCATCCTTGACCCAGGTGTCCTCCACAGTCTGGAGTCGCCTGCGATTTCTCGCCAGCGCTGCTACCTTGGCCCGAACCGCGGTGAGATCCTCGTTGATGAAGATCCTAGACGCAGAAAGTTTTGTCTCGCCGCTTCTGGCATTCAGAAGCCTTGAACCCCACCAGCGGAATCCCCTTCACGAACGAGTGGCCAGCGAAGGCTTGGAAAAATGGCCGGCCCACTCTTATTTTTCAGATTTTTCCTGACCTTCATGATTAGATCTTTGTGGGCATGTGACGTAAATTTCACGATAATTGGTCGCGGGGTGTTGTTGTTGACCCTTTTTCCGACCCGGTGACTTCTGTCAATAGATGACTTATTGATTTCACAATCTATTGCCTTAGCCACTTCCAAAACAATAGCGTCTGTTTCCTCACCCTGCTCCTCAGGGATACCGTTGATCCTAACGCTGTTCCGTCTCTGGTACTGTTCCATTTGGTCCCCTCTGTCTTCCAAGGCCCGTATCTGTTCGTCTTTTTGCGCCATCTGTTGGTGCAGTCCAACCAGACCTGATTTTAAAGTGTTAATCTCGGCTTTTAGCTGTGACACCACAGCAGACGAAACAGCACGGACCACATCGGGATCGCAAAGAGCTTGCTTCAAGTTGTCAAGCAGACTGGGTTGATTTTTGGTACAACTAGTCGGAATCACTGGGTTCCATCGCAGAGCTTGAAAGAAAGTTTCCTGCTGTAATTGTAGCATCAGAGTCAAAGTCCAGACCACAATCCGAATCTGCTGGTGGCGAAAGTGGATCGGACGATCGAAGTCTTTTGTCATCCGCCGAAGACTGGAGCGGCGACGTTGCGGGCCTTTTTTCACGCTCAGCCATTTAGCGGAAGGTGTGAATTTTTAAAAAATCAAAAATTTAATATGCACTTGGGTGGAGACTAAGAGGCTTGAAAATTTACAAGATGGCAGTTAAGAATTACTACCAATAAATGTCGACATATGTTTATAGACGTACCACTTCAGATAAGACCCATGCCTGTTTGACGGACGTGAGCTGTGTTAACACAACGCTCTGTCTTTAGACTGTCACACAACGGCAGGACAAAGCAGATGAAGATCGAACTGATTACACCGAACGAAGCGAGACATATTAGGCGCTGATCCAAGAGAACTCAGTCACAGCCCTAATTTGTTTAGCACCAGAGATCATGTCAGTCCATCACACATTACATGTCTCAAAACAAACATCAGTTGTGCTGCAAGAAAAACACGTCAGCTACCCGCCATGACAGGGGAGGCAACCATCTAGGTCGTAGGACGGGTTGGGGGTGCATGCGATTCCCATTTTTGTGTCGTTAAGTGGTGCCCATCCCCTCTCCCTCTCTGTTTTACCTCCCTTGACCCAAGGGTCAGGTAGCCGTTCCAATCTAGGTTAACGGGAGGACGTGTGGTGCGACGCAAGAGTAACGAATCTGACCCTTAGGGTTTGAAGGCCAGACCTCTCATTATTATTCAGTCATTCTTTGTCCTTATATCTTACACTTCAATATTTTCACATGTTTGTGAAAAACTAGGCCTAATAGAGAAATCAAGTTAATCTAACAAAGTGAACAAACTTGAGAATAATTTGTGAATAAATGTTAGCGATCTCTGAGACAAAACTAATTTTAAGTTTCGAGATCTTTAAAAAAAAACGTTGAGTATATTTTTTACTTGACTCATGAGCATGTTTGTATATCGAGTAGAATCCGAAGATGTTAGTTGTTAGTATCTGCAACTATCCTAGAAGAATATAGAAGTTTCTAAAGAGACTGAACCTAACACAGCACGCTATAAGATGACAGCGCGCCACAGCCACGTGTCGCTGGCGATACTCAACCTGGAT
>SMGT01005185.1:18050-35277 GCA_004794575.1 Lanistes nyassanus
CACCACACGCACACCACATTTACACACACCACACATGCACGCCTCACATGCACACACCACACATACACCACACACAAACCACACATACACACACCACACACGCACATACCACACACGCACACACCACACACGCACACCACACAAGCATACACCACACGTGCACACACCATACACGCACACATCACACATGCACACATCACGCACGCACACCGCACATCCACACACGCACACCACACAAGCCCAAACCTCACATGCACACACCACACACGCACGCACACACACACGCACAACACACATGCATACCACATATACACACTCCACACACCACACATCCACACATCCACACATCCACACATCCACACATCCACACACCACACACCACACATCCACACCACATGCACACACCACACATGCATACTACACATACACACACCACACACACACCACACAGGCACACACCAAACACGCACATCACACATATACACATCACACATGTACACACCACACGCACACATCACACATGCACACCACACATACGCACACCACCCAGACACACACCACACATGCACGCACCACGCACGCACACACACCACGCACGCACACACCACAAACCACACACACACCACGCGCACACACCACACACACACACACACGACACATGCACACACCACACACACACACCACAAAAGCCACACCACACACCACACACGCACACACCACATACGCACACATGACACATGCACACGCCACACATACACATACACACACCACACATGCACACACCACACATGCACACACACACACACACCACATATGCAAACCACACATGCACGCACCACACACGCACACCACACATGCACGCACCACACACGCACACCACACACACGACACACACACGCACGCACGCACACACACACCAACAGGCAGGAGACAGATCGTCATTCACAGGTGGATAGAAAAGTATCATAAAAGAGGATGAACAGTCAGTGCAGACATGCAGTCGCGACGTGAGTCAAGGTACATGCGGAAAAGATAAGTGTTTAAGTTTAGTTTGAAAGTCAGTATTGATGGGGAATGGCGAATGTTGTGGGGAAGTGAGTTGGCTGAATGCCGAGAAGGTGAACATGTTTTTGCCCTGATGCGGGGGACTGAGAGAATGCGATCTTCTGAAGAGGAGCGGAGCTGTCTCGCTGGACTGTAGATTGTAAGAAGTTCTGAAAAGTAGATGGGGCATGCACCGGTGAAAAAATTAAAACAGAGAATAGACAACTTGTACTCAATGCGAGCCTGAATGGGGAGCCAATGCAGGGAGTTGTTGCGTGCTCTGTTTTGCGCGCTTTCAGGACAAGGCGAGCGGCCGAGTTTTAAACTTTCTGTAAATTCTGTAACAGGTATAGAGGACATCCAGCCAGCAGGGAATTACTTTAATCGAATTTAGATAGCACGTATGCACATAGAAAGGTGTTTGCAACCTGGTCGGTCAGTAGGTGACGGAAGCTGCTTATTTTTCTGAGTTCAAAGTAAGCGGATCTGCATATGTTGGATACGTGTTTGTCGAGTGTCACGTTAGAGGTAATAATAACACCGAGGTTTCTTGCAGAATCGGCGAAAGGGATGTCGACGTCACCGACTCGAACTGCTGTAGGACATTCTGTCACTCCAGTATTTCTTTTACTGAAGAGGAGAGCTCTGTTTTTTCGTCGTTCAACTTTAGCGTGTTGTGGATCATCCATGCTTTGACACCGGAGATCCAAGCCTGCATAGTCATGATGCTGGCACGTACATCAGCTGGAGGACAAGAACTGTATAACTGGCTGTCGTCTGCATATGACTGGGTGGAGACCGTGTGAGAGTGAATGAGAGATGAAAGTGGTTTGATTTATAAGATGAAAAGGATAGGGCCCAAGACAGATCCCTGAAACAATACTGATGGGGCTGACAACCGGTCGGCGACACAGACTGAGTTCTACCAGAGAGGTAGAAGAAGGGTAGGTTGGAAACTGGTGTAACAATATGCGTGCTAGGGAGTAGGTAGCAGGTAGGTTAGTTAGGGGCATAGAGTACAGCCTAGAAACAAACATTCCATCCAAGACAGATCTGAGCCTGAACTTAATCCTTAGCAGGCCAGACATACCTGAGAGGTCAGACACACCATTTTAAGTCACACTCCACTCAGTAACTATACACAACAGAACAGTAACTCCAAACTATGCATCGTCCACTAGGGTCACCAAGAATGCAGTTGCCCACCACAGTCACACGTGCAGATGGGGAAAGGTCAGCCACCGACATTTAGGGCTAATATATAAACTCTAGTGGGGAAAGGAGAGGGTAGTTGGGTAGTTGGTAGTTGGGGTTTGTTCTGATTTCTGAGTCTGATTCTGATTCCGATTCTGAATGCTTAGACCGGAGATAGCCTGGAGATGACCTAGTGAGTTTGTAAGCCGGCCCGCCACGCTGATTCACATTCGACGATAAATAAAACTTTGATGGACCAAAGGACATGAGTCCGTGGAGTGTGGTGCATGTCTCGGTGGGGTGTTGTGGGATTAAGACGGACAATGCTACATCTCTGGCGCCGTGATTCGTCATAATGTCACATTTCGGGTGCCGTACCTCGCCATAATGGTACATTTCTGGCGCCGTGGTTCGCCATAATGGTACACTGGGCGGTAGTTCTTGAGGCTGTTTGCGTCAAGAGTGGGTTTCTTAAGAAGAGGCTTGACTAATGCAGCCTTGAATAGCGATGGAAAAACTCCTGATGACAGACTGTCGTTTACGATCTGAGTGAGAGTTGTGAGCAGGACATCCAGGCAGTCAAGGAGAAGGTGGGTTGGTATGGGGTCCAGAGGGCAGGTAGTAGGTTTAGATTTTAATATCACAGCCTTGAGATCTGACTGCGATATGGGCTGGAGTGATTGAAATGAACAGCATGGCAAATTGTCAGCAAGGGTTGGAGATCCACAATGTAGCGCCATCTCGTCCAGCTCAGCTCGAATACACATATTCCGCACGAAGGAGATGACTATCACTGTAATTCATGGGAAGACAGATGATAACTGAACTTCCCAAGATCTAAACTTTAAATAGTATTTCTGAATTAATTCTCTCGTTTATTCTCTTTCATCTACAACACAGTACCCGACACAGCCGTGTATACACAAATGTATCTACAAAAATGTCTTCACAACATTATCTAATCATCAGTCTTTTATCTCATCAGTCTGTACTCAATGTGAATTTAACTCAGTTTTTTCTCATCGGTCCCGTCCTTTGATCATTCAGGTTTTCTCAGTGCGATGGATACCAACTGTTAAGTTATTGGGTAAACCATTAACTTTACAATAACTTCATACAGTCGTTAAACAAAGGACTAAACTGATGGCGAAAGAAAATGGCTGCTGTAACACTGACACGGGAACAAGCAACTATCCCAGACGCTGGCAAACACCGCCTATACATCACAGCTCTTACACCTGACGAGGGCGCTTAACATCTGCAAAGCGAGACTTGTAGACGTTTGTTTGAGAGCTATGCATCTATGTGATCTTGACACCGAGTGCTGTATCAGTATATAGTCATCAATTATAAATGCACGACGATCATGCCATATTTCTCCCAGCAGCACATAAACAAAAGGTCTGAGGCTCGTAAAACTTCAGGAGTGAAAGACTGTTTTTCGCAGTCCCTCTCCTCCCTCCAACAGTTAACTTGTACATACAGATTGACAGACATATTCCATCTTTGTATACAAAATATATGCGTACAATCGTTCATACACACACAGCCAACTAGCCACATACCCACCCTTTGGTGTAAAACAACATTCAGATGTACACACTCCAGTTACATTCATATGTCAACACGTCTACGTTAATGTAAACAAACATGAAGGCATCCACACACACAACAGCCACATGCCTACACATGCAAGCAAGAACGCGAATACACAAACCCATCTATCCTTTGACTATACATAATTCAGATGACAGATATTTATCGAAACTTCTGAATTGTCCACAGTTACTCTTTCTTCCATGACCTATGCGTTTACTTCGCATGTTTTTATTTTAATTACCTGTGACTTTTTTGTGATCATCTCTCATCCGTCTTCCAGTTCACCGACAGTGTATAGACATTTAGTATCAGTTTCTGTGCATGCGCAGCGTCTGCTTGCCAGTTGCTAAGCAGGAAGTAGGCGGGGAGGAGGGTAATCGTACTTAAGCACCCACAGCACTCCCCCACTCTCCCGCACCGATTTTGGAGGGAGAAAATAATTACCGAAAGAAAGAAAAAAGAAGCAAATGTCGGCTTCTTGGGGCGAATAAATTAACAAAACGAACTTAGCCAAAAGAGACCTAGACAGACATAGCGCTTTCTTCAGGAAGACACAAACAGATAACAAATAACAAATAAAATAGTCACTTAACTGTCAGTTAAGTTTGTGTGGTCATGAAGAAGGGGGTATTCCCCGAAACGTTGACATCTTGTCTAAGTCTTGCTTGGCTAAGTTCTCTTTGTTGTTACCAAAGGTAATTACATCAAAGAAAAAAAATGAGTTTATTAGGGCAAGAGCTGAAGAGTTGAAGGCGCTGAAAATAAAACAAGCTTATCAAAGAATTGTGGCTGCCAGCACTACCTTTAACTGACGATTCACAACCGATTCAAGTGTCCTACGCCCCTACCTCTATTCAAGTCACAGCTGCAACAAAGGAGTCGAATATACGAATCATTACCCTAGAAAAAGGAATTTGAATGCATGGGAAGAGTTTCATGAATGCATCGCCTCCTCATGTTAATGTGTCTCTTACAAATTCGACACAGATGAATTTTTTTCGGGGGGGTGGAGGGGGGCCCACAGGTCCACAAGTAAAGCCCGCAATTTTTATAAATGTACGAAAAAGAAATGCGGCAGTCAGTCCTGCCCATTCCTTCGTCATCGGAGAGTTTGGAGTTTTATATAATATTGGGTCGTTTGAGCCTTAGTAATTAGATTTTGTGATAGTATATTGTGTATGATTGTGGAAAATGAATGAATGTAGGTATGTATGTATTTAAGATACAACTTTTTATTTTAATCATTTGCACAGAGAAGCTGTTTGTCCTATGATTATTAAATCAACCCTTAACATTCTGCTTCAGCTGTCTTCATAGGTCTGGCAACCAGAGACTGCGTAACAACATGCCTAAATACTTTCCAGTCTGCCATTAAAGGGATTACCAGTGAAGCCCAAGGCTGCTCGTATGTTGCAACAATTAGTAGAGTGTGGACAAGAACAAACAGCAATATTTTACATTTTTCTTCTTCCTTTCTTCCTACATTGATTCCGTCCTTCTTATTTCCATCCTCCCGTCCTTTCTTTCTTTACCTTCCTCTATACTCTGAATATAACAATTTCAAAACTTACCTGTAAGCTGCATGAATTCAAGTTTTGGGACAATCGGGCGAAGAATGCAAATGAAGTCTGGCTTCCTGTCTTGAAAAGGGGGTAATTTTCTTCATTTAAAAAAAACAATGATTAGCATCATTCATGCAATAATGCTTCGACAAGATTCTTCAAGCTTATTTGTAACTGATACAAGATCACAGGGCTTTTCCATTGCAAAATCAAATAGCTGATACATAAAAAACCGAAATAATTTTGCTAGATTAAATCTCTAATGCACAATAAACCGGAATACCACCCCGTCAACTTAAAACAAAATGGGCAGTGAAACATATCTTACTGTACGTGTTTATTTTAAGGAAATATATATTTTTTTAACGAATTACTTTTCCTATTGCATATCGATGGCAAATATTAAAGTCCTGCGTTAATATCACTTAATGAATTGTTCTTTATCTTTATCATGATACACCAAGCGAGTTCCTCCAACTAAGATGTACTAAGAGTTGTATAAACAAAAAATATTTTCAGCCACTTATTGGTTACAGAATACTTCGGACATATCTCCAATGTCTTCAGACATATTGCAAGTTAGATATTTCATCGGCCATCAACTTGGCACAGGACATGTTGAAAGCGGCTGGTATGTCATGTGGTAAGTCAAGAATATCCTACCCTGCGCTAAAATAAAGCATACGTTTTATATGGATGATTTCACACAGGAAAGAGAAAATGTGTAATTTTGCAATAAAATGAACATGCCACAACTGTTAGGAAGAGAGTAAATTAGACTGGGGACAAGCCATAAAGCCTCAAAATAAGTCAGAAGTCCAGTGTTTATAGGTCCCTGTTCCCACCGACTTTGGGGCACGCATGCGCAGACCACGTTTTATCCCGCTTACTTTATGCTTGCGGACTTGTAAATTAAATTATGTTTGAACTTGTACATAGAGGCAGAAGTTTCCTTTACCACTCAACTATCAACCACCCGAGTTTGGTTTCTTCGCTGTTCTATAACAAGTGACGCTATGTAGACGTCGTGGCTTGACCTTTATCTCTTTTTGTGGTTAGCAACCTGCATGCGCATGCGCAGCACACTTGATAAACTGCGGATGCGTGCCCCAAGTCGATGGGATTTGCAAACTCGCTTCCTGGAAGAACAAAGGCAAAAAAAAAAAACTTCAAAATGATTGTAAAAATGCAACGCCTTTAGATTTCTGCACAAAGACCATAATAAATTTAAAACTAAAAACTTTATCAATATCAAATACTATACATGTTTTCGTAATACATATATATCTTCAGTAATGGTTTTACTACACGGAAATATCGAGCATAGGCAACGTCGGTGATGTATTAAAATTCATGAACTGCTTCTCTCCTCTTCTTCAACTACACCCCTGAGGTTAAATCCTGAACACTTTTTTGAAACTACGCCCTGGGGTATAAGTAGAATTATTCCCATCCGTATACTAGTCTGCTTCTTGCATCTTGAAACCCGTTTAACAGTGGAGAGATAGATATAGAAGGTTTCAGAAGTTCCTCTTGTATTTACATCTGGTAATGCCAAAAGCATCCCCGTGAGTACTTCTGTACAGTCTTGTGGTACTTCTGAAATATTTTAATGTTTTTACATAATTACATTTTGAAGTCTTTCCTACAAAATATATTTTAGAGTAAATAAACCTCTGGACAGACAGTAACCATCTGTTCATGTAACAGCATCTGTGACGTGTATCAGCTGAATGATTTCTTCTTTTTAAGAATCGGTGTTGACGTTTGGCTTTTTAGGCTGCTATCTTGCATCGTGCATCTTTTATCGTGCGTCTTGCATCTTGCATCTCACATCTCACAACTTGCATCTCGTTTCTCGTATCTCGTATTTCGCATCTTGTATCTCGTATCTTGTATCTCATATCTCGTATCTTGTCTCTTGTCTCTTGTATCTTGTATCTTGTATCTTGTATCTTGTATCTTGTATCTTGTATCTTGTATCTTGTATCTTGTATCTCATATCTTGTATGTTGTATCTCATATCTTGTATCTCGTATTTTGCTTCTCAATCCTCGTATCTCGTATCTTTTGTCTCATCTCTTTTATCGTGCATCGTGTATTTCACATCTCGTTTCTCGTTTCTCGTATCTTGCATCTAACATCTTGTTTCTCGTACCTTGTATCTAATATCTTGTACCTGGTATTTCGCTTCTCATTCCTCGTATCTTGTATCTCATATCTTGTATTTCGTATTTCGCTTCTCATTCCATGCATCTCGTATCTATCTCGCTTCTCACATCTCGCATCTCACAGCTTTGCTTCTTGTCTTTGGCTACAGCAGACTGCGGTTTGGAGACCTGCGGGGATCCATTTTGTTATCTGCACACTTCTGGTAAAAAGTTCTGGAGCTGGCTGCAGACACAAAAAAAAACTTATTTTGATTTGCGGTTTTCCAGATCTCAACTCTGGCCCCAAGGCTGTCTCCAACAGTCTCCTCACTGTCCTGGGCGCCGTGCTGCTGACTGCTTACAGAACCTTGTTCCTGTGATCCTCCCCACTTCTGTGCGGCAGTACTTTAACAGGATACTTTTTCCTTGCTTGCAGGCCGTATTAACACAAGAGGTTGCTAGACACAGTAGCAATTTGCTGGGGGAGAGGGTAGACGCCTTTACTGTGATTAGCATATAGAATACAGGCACTGTTGCTCGATTTGTTTACTCGTTACTCGAAAGAAAAATGCAATTTGCTGTTAATTTCCAAAGCCTGTGTTTTCTTTACAAAGTTTTCTAATAAACTTGAACAGAATTAAACAGGCACATGCAGGACAGTGCATAAGGGTCGGAGAAACATGCTGTGTTACACACTACAGTACTAAGCTAACAATATACCAGCAAAATACTTGTCACAACCACATGCACGCATGCACTCACCCACTCACGCATGCAAAGGTGTTCTTTTATTCTCCCAAGCACTCCACAATCTCCACTTCCAAGGGGCTTACAACACAACACGCGTGTAAAAGTTCAAGACAGGACACCCCGTACTAATTTATTGGTATCTCCCCTAAGTTGATCAGTTTCACGATCTTGACCACTAACCACAATGCAACTAGTACAAATCGACCAATTCCACACAAAAGATGGACTGGTTACGCATCAGAGAAGAAACACATACTTCTCTAAAATCCACCAATGTTACCTCATGAATCTCCAGATGCAAATAAACTCAGTTTGATGCAAGAGAATTCTAATTACTTCATCAACAACATAATGCAAGTGTAGAAAATCTTTTATAAGTTTTCCATTCACTCACCCACACTCCTACTCAAAATCTCTCATTAACTCTTACAACCTTTTCCCATCTACCACAACATAGCGTCCATTGCTAATATCCCCTACATGGCATGGTACTGTTAGTCACCATTTTTTTACCCGCTTTCGTCTTTAAGAAAACTTTCCTTCCTGAAAGGAAATCTCAGACACAGCGGTACATTCCTTTGAGATCAACTGACGTACTTTTGGCGTGTTTTGGTAATTCTGTATCGTCACAAAGATTAGTTCCGCAGTTTACACGACACATGAAACAAAATTCTCTTATTTATTTGCTGGAGGACTTTTGATAAAGCCAGCTAAGTGAGAGTGGAGCAAAACGCCCACAGTACCCGTGGGGCAATGTGTGTAGTTTGTGTATTTCTGTCAGCGTTAGTGTTCAGCTAGTTTTCATATGTGGATGCTAGGTGAAAATAAAACTATTTATATTCCTGCGATAAAATATACATATGGTGAGAAGATACAACAGGAAATCCCAAAAAGGCCAGTAAAAGAAAGACCATTTGAAAGCAGCCTTGTAAGCTGATAGTAATGGAATTCCCCTCATTAGTGTCAGCAAGTGATTTGGCGTTCCTGCACCTACACTTTGGCAACACTGTGACCAAACTGGCTGAGTTTGGGGAGGGGGGCGTTACATTTACAAAGTTCTGGATACAAAAAAAAAACTCAAAGCTGATGTGCTAACAAACCTACATTATTCATTAATGGCAGATAACCTTGCTGCCATGTCAAATCTATTGTCTTTCCTAGAGAGCTGGAAATCAATGCAATCGACGGGATTCAGCAGTTTCGCATTTAAAACTTGCTCTGGCTCATTTGAAATATATTATTCTAACAATACAAATACGTATGAACTAGTACTTTAATATTTGTTTGTGAATGCGAAACTGCAGTCGGAGTGTCTCCGCCGAAAAGGCGTCTTGCGAGTTGCTTGCGCTGGGTCAAAGTTGACGCACGCACGCGGGCTAAAGTTTCATTTGCATATCAGGCGAACCTTCCCGAGTTGCCAAGAGTAGGCCAAGACTGACCCAGCTAGGGTACTGAGGCGGAATGATCGACCTTTTAAACGCTAACTCGGACGTCTGACCTCATCGAACTTGATTTTATTTGTAGGTCACTGGCCACGGCTTTGCGAGTCACTGTAACTGGGCTTCATGCTCACAACAAAGTTTGGGAGACTATGGCTGGGAGTTGCGTGAAGAAAATCCTTTTTATCAATGGATCTGCTAATGAGCTGCATGTAGATAAC
The DNA here is from genome assembly GCA_004794575.1 of Lanistes nyassanus. NCBI lineage: Eukaryota > Metazoa > Mollusca > Gastropoda > Architaenioglossa > Ampullariidae > Lanistes > Lanistes nyassanus. Next base: position 28,010 of record SMGT01005185.1, read on the forward strand.
ACAACAAGAAAGTGATGACAAGGAAATGGCCTGATATGCTGAGTAATTTGCTAGGGCACAAATCCAAAGTCTTTATTAAACCTGTACCAAGACCATGTAATGTCGAGATTGATATATCCAAACCCTCTACTAATCCATTTAAATGCGTAATCGCGCCGGTTTGCCATCCTTGGGACAAGCCTGGATACCATTGGCCAGCTAGTAGACCTTCTAAACACCCTTTCATCTTCGTTCTTTTCCAGCGTCTCGACAACATACATGATACGAAACCTTTGTCAGAAAGCCGCAATCGACTTAAAACCATCTATAAGAAAGTCCTTTACTTACATGAAGCCACAAATGACAACATTTGTATTGATTATGTCTTGTCAATGCGTCATTGCATATAGGAGACTGTCGGGCAGCTTAACCAAATTTATGCCGTTTAACGTTCAAAAATAAGGAAAGGAGGCCGTCCGCCACGCACACCAGGTCTACCAAGAATATGAAGATAGCGAAGTCCTGCTGCTTAGCAGGATGTGAAAAGGAGATTGCGACCCTCAAGCTGCTTACATAGAACGAACCGCAGCCAATCGTAATAACTTTTGGAAACGCTTTACCCAACCAGGACACATAAAGGCAGAGTTTCCAACGACCTTCGATCCAGGATCCAGTCTTTCAATATCGGACATAGCCCTTTGCGAGTGCTCAGAAAGTCAGTTAATTAATCGGTTCATCATGAAATACATTTTGGTGTTCTGCCTTTATGGTGAGTTTATTTATCTTTTCCTTTTGGTAGGCCTATTTAGGTTTAAATGCAAGTCAGGTGTAACTTATCAGCTGAATTTAAGACAACATTTTTATCTCCTTTTTTCGGGGGCCGGTGGATTTATTTTTTCACGGGCATAATTTAGAAGCTTGTAATGGATATTGCCAGAATGAAATCTTTGTCTGACTGCTGTTCTGTTATCGAGGCTATGACTTTTTGTTTTTGTTTTTAATATTTTTTCCTTTTTTCTTTCTTTCCTTCTTCCATAAAAATTTTCCAAAGAAAGAGGACAGTATTTCAAGCCACTCTTTGTAATTTTCTCTAGGTGAATAAGCTGCTTCAGTCTTTATAACAACAGCAAGAGCAACATATGACTAGGTGTCACAACTCGTTCCACCCCAGTTTCCTAGTCTTTGTGCATGCTGGTCGTAAGAGCGGTTGCTGAAGACCCGTTTTCTCATTTGGGGCAAAGTCGCCATATATATATGACTTAAGGAAAGCAGGCGATCGAATCTCTATAACAAAATGAGAGCTGGCGCATGGAAGACGAGCATTGTTTACTTAGTTAATAAACCTGTGGGTGACTCATGGACCGGAGGGTAGCCTGTTCCGTCCAAAAAAGGAAATGTTCTCACACAGGGACCGACACATGTACTGGGGGGGGGGGGTAACCAACTTTCCCCACCCAGGTGCCAAAGACAAGAGTCCCATTAGGTAGACAGCATGATGTCAGCCAAGCACGGGAAACCCAGACATTGGAACTAGCGCCTGTCAACAGGTCATAAGTTGGATACCCACATGATGTTGCCTGTGAGGGTGGGGGTACGTGAGGGGGGATAGATCACGTGATGTAGATGGCGCTGCAAGAGGGAGAAATAAAAAGGGGAACTCGGGGTCTGAAAGGGGAAGAAAAGGAAAGGAAAAGGAAGAGAAAAAGACATAGACCACAAAGAAGTGAGAAGCTTTGCTGGGACTTACGCCCAGACCCTGTAGAATTCTACATCGGGGAGACAGAACGCACACTCAACACCCGCTTCACAGAACATCTAGCTGACACTAAACACCGCAGAAACACACCAGTTGCACGTCACTTCAGCACACCCCCACACACAGCCAACAACATGAGGGTCTGTGGTATCTGGAGAATGAAGGGCGATTCCATTGACCGTAAGAATATGGAATCCCACTTCATTACCCATTTCGGTACCATGGCACCCACTGGACTCAAACACTGACCCTCCACCTTCCTCTTTTTCTCTTTACCCCTCCTCTCTCTCTCTCTCTTATTTCTTTTCTCTCACCTCCTTCTCTCCCACACAGACACCCCCTTACCCACGCTTCTCTCTCCACCCCTACCCTTCCTTACCCTTTCCTACCCACCTGGCGATTGGCTGCCCCTCTTTTTAACCCTGCTTACTCATTGTCCCTTAGTCATTTTCCTGCTTTCCAGCCCATGCGCCACATCTACTGAAGGTAAGTCTTTTTCTTCTGTTTTCGTTGTTGTCGTTTTTTCGTCGTTTTTGTGTCGTCCTGATGAAGGGGTAGTGCCCCGAAACATGTAGATTGTCTTTGTCTTTGTAATGTCTTAGCTTGGTCCAGTTCCCTTGTTTTAAATTTAACATTATGATAAACAGTGCTAAACACTGTGGACTCTTAACTAAAGCTAAAGCCACTAACCCAGGTAGAAACCACAGCAAGACCAGCCAAAATAAACCATGGTTTACCTCATCATGTAGTAGTAAAAGAAGGGATTTCTATAAAGCCAGGCGCTATGCAAAATCCTGCAACAACCTGGAGTCCATAGCTCAAAGACTAAAGGCTAGACAGGAGTACAAGAAAGAAATAAAAAAGCAATTCAGATTGTATCAATTTGGGTGGACGAGAAAACTGAGACAGCTAAAAACCAGGGATCCAAAGGCATTCTGGAATATTCTAAATAACAAACGTAATACCAACAACAGGGATAATAAAGATACGCCATCTTGCTCAGACTTTTTTGATTACTTTAAAAACTTAAGCCAGCACCATGAAAGTCGTGAAGCACAAAATATGGACCTAAGACTTAACTGTAACTTAGGTGACCCTAATGACGAATACCTGGAATCTCAAATATCGGAAGATAAGGTTGCACTTTGTCTAGATAAATTAAAGGGAATGTGGAATTGACAATATAATTAACGAATTTCTAAAATTTGCACGTATAAAGATGCTGAACCTATTCACGGCACTATTTAACCTTATCCTAAAATATGGACATGTACCCACTAACTGGGCATTGGCATCAATAACTCTTGTTTTCAAAAACAAGGGCAAACAGAATAATCCCAACAACTACCGAGGCATATCAATCCTTAGTTGCTTTGGGAAACTATTTACAAGTGTACTCAATGAACGCTTAAAAAAATACTTGGAAGAAAATAATCTCCTTGGCAATGAGCAAGCAGGATTCCGGCCTGGGTAGATCACCTATTTACCCTACATAGCATTGTAGATATTTTCCTAGGTAGAAAAAAGAGAGTATATTGTGCTTTTATTGACTATGAAAAGGCGTTCGATAAAATAGACAGGATTCATTTATGGGAAAAGCTTCTAGCCCACGGTGTTAAAGGAAAAATGTTATCTGTGATCCAGGATATATACAATAAGGCCAAATCATGTGTTAGGTTTAATGGAGTGCAGTCTGAATACTTTATAAGCAGCCATGGTGTAAGGCAAGGGGAAAATCTTTCTCCTTTGTTGTTTGCAATATACCTTAACGATGTTAGAATTTACTTACTAGAAGATTCCATTAATGGTCTTCCCGAACTATCCAAGCTGGCAAAGGATGCCAAATTTACAGCAGACGATGTTGCCGTGCTTTTTAATCTGTTCTTACTGCTATATGCGGACGATACTGTCATTTTTTCAGAGACACCGGAGAACCTTCAGAATGCTTTACATAGCATGAAAACATACTGCGACAAATGGAATTTGACAGTGAATCCAGAAAAAAAAACAAAATAATTGTATTCTCTAGAGCCAAAATTCGGAAAAACCTGTATTCTACTATAATGGTGAAATGCTAGAGTTAGTCTATGATTTCCAATATTTAGGTTTGAAGGTAAATTATAATAACAAATTCAATGTCGCACAAAAGAATCTGTATGGTCAGGCCTCTAGAGCCATGTTTGCATTACTAAATAGGTGTAATAAGTTACATTTACCTCTAGACATACAAATAGAGCTTTTCGATAGAATGGTACTCCCCATCCTCACCTATGGCTGTGAGGTTTGGGCACCATATGTTACTGACCTATGTACAAAACTACAAGTAAGATTCTATAAGATTTTATTCAAACTAAAGAAATCAACTCCATCATGCATGGTATTTGGTGAATGTGGACGCTTTCCTGTTGGCATACATATCAAGAGTAGAATGCTTTGTTTTTGGTTTAAACTTATCAGTGGAAATAATTATGGTAAATTTTTAAGTTCTGTTTATAGAATGTTACTTAACTTACATGAACAAGGGATGCTTCACTCGAATTGTATTCACTCGGTTAAATTACTACTGCAAGAACTGGGACTGAATGGCTTATGGTTAAATCAGAATAGTTTGAATGTGACGGATAAATGGTTTAAGAACAAAGTAGACAGATGCTTACAAGATCAATATATTCAACACTGGTTCGAGGAACTAAACACAAAACACAAACTACAGAATACTCAAAACATCATTTAAGCCCGAACCCTATCTCAGAGTGACAGTGTTACCACCTTCTCACTGCCGCCTGCTATTAAAATTCTTGACATTAGATAATAACTTCCCTGTTAACAAACTCAGACATGAAGACATCCCTAGGCATGAACGATTATGTACGCTGTGTGACAGAAAAGACAAAGGCGATGAATACCATTATATTTTCTTATGTGACAAATTTACAGCTGAACGCAACACCGCACTGACACCATACTACTTGAGCCGGCCAAATACATTTAAACTTTATAAACACTTTTCTTGCAAAAACAAAACTGTATTGACCAAGTTAGTGAATTTTGTTAAAATACTTCTTAGTAGAGTACATTAATGAATAGATTAATATGTGCCTATGTTTTTGCGTGTGGGTACGTCTGGTTGAGTGATTGAGCGTGTTATTTGGGTGTTTATTAATCATTGATTTTACTTATCAATATATGCATATCCTAATGCCAGGTGAATTTATGATTGATGTGTTTTTTGACAATTTTTTTATTTTTATTTTTTCATTTTTTTCTGAATACCCCCTGAGGGTAAAAGAATAAAGAAACTTGAACTTGTCACCGACAGTAGTAGAGATCAAGAGTAGAGAGAGAGAAGAGGTCCAATGATAGCCACTAGACAAATTTAGAAGGAATAGCAAAGTATATGGGATTTGTGTCGGCCCGACATAGGTTGCCGATCTGCACGTAGGGGTGGCTTAGCGCATGTGGTTTGGAGGTCAGTCCTACATGCGCTTCCCACTTCAAGTGTGTAAGTGGCCTACGGAGGTTCGCCCGATATGCAAATGAAACGTTAGCCCCGCGTGTGTGCGTCAACTTTGACCTAGTGCAGCGGACTCGCAAGGCGGAGACAAGCCGACTGCAGTTTCGTATCGACTGACAAAAGAAAGATATTGAATGATATTATTAAAGTACTAGTTCATACATGTTTGTCTTATTAGAATAATGTTTTGACGTTTGAAATGACCCGGGAGTAATTTTTAAATGCGAAACAGTTGTAATGGACAGCACCGTTTGTCGGGCGCCATTTCTACTGTTCAGTCAAGCACAGCGTGCTGCGAGTTCACCATTTCTGTTGCTGTTTATCCTTCGCAATCCTTGCCATCCGTCCTTCGTCGACATTTTTGGGAAAACCTTTAAAGGTCTGTTTATTTTTGTTCATTATTTACCATGAATTCTAATGCAGAGTATCAGACGAAAAATTAGAACAAATGTAAATGAACACGGTGTCAATGTGTGGACAGGTGTTCCACAGGCCATGAGCAACTAACTCAAGATTTAGGAAGGCCGGAGTACAGTTTGATAGACTTAGAGTTAGTAAGCAGTGAGACATATTCCACTAATCAGATGGAGAGCGCCATGTGTGAGGCCGTTATCTTTACGACTAACTGTTCCGGGCAAGTTGACTGCGGCTGTTGACAATCTGAATCTGACAAACACTGATAGTTATACCCGGAATGTTTTAAATATTTTCACACTATCCTGCTTCATGACCTTTGAAAACTGTGCTGAAAAAAGTATGACTGCACTAGTCGATTCATTCATTGATAGGTATTCTAGGTGGAGTTTGAGAACTCCAGTGACCAGGAGCCATTATAAGTTTTCATTTCAGCCATTTTGGGCAAATTGACATTTTACACTATTTTGTTTCGGATGTGGTGATATATATTGCTTAATGAGATACAGAGTGTCCTACTACAACAGTAGTAATAATAGTTAGTCTGCTTATATTCCATCACCGAGTTGACCACAGACAGTACATTTCAGAGATTTTGATCTGGGCAAATCCTGTGTGATTATCATATCATTTATGACTGTCACATTTTATAATCTCTTCCTAAAGACTGATATCCATTTTCATAATGTTCTAACATTTGGATTGATTTAAACAGTAATAAAGATTATTAGCATTTAAATTGGTACATATATAAATAGTGAATAAGATTGACAATACAAAAGCTAAGAAAATAGTAACTACATTTTTTACAGGAGTCCTGTACAGAGGCTGAGATGGTCATCACCAGTTGGCAGTAATGGTGGAAACGACACCAGCCTCAGCTCTGACAGATGAAGAGGACTTGCCAAACCTCGATCAACTGAAGGACACCAAAATTCAAGGTCCTTTTTGTCCTCCCAGACTGTGTTGGCAGCAAGACCTAAGCCCCATGTACAGGCTTGCAGTACAACAGCCAAGCAATCATTCATTTTGCCTTTGCCTCCACCGTCACCTTCCACAAGTTCCAGTCACATGACAGAATCATTCTGCCTACACCTCCACCTTCACCTTCATCACCTCAGTCGCTGAGCACCACAGGAAGCAGGAATCAAGATGGTATGTGGAAGTTTTTCTATTGTTTTTAGTATTCTGATATGTTAAATCCAAATCAATCCAAATGAAATATTTTATTTTCATTTTATGCATAATTACTGTACTAATATTTTAAATGTCGAAAGGATGATTTGTAACGAAGCTTAATATTTTTAAGTGTCATGGCCAGTTACCTCCACAATAAAATAATTTCACTGTCCACAGTAAAATATAATTTTATAGTTTTTATGTCCTGACTTTTTGATATATTTTTCAGTGACACACTTTGAAGGACTGTTCAAACTGGTGGAAGAGCTGAAGGCGGAGGTCCAGGCTAACAGCAGGAAAACAGCCCTGCTATTAATAGCCCAGGAGAGGGGGAAACAACTGTATAGTGCCAATGAAAAGGCAGCGTCGCCAGAGGGATTTGTTTTCCCTGTAGCCAGCATGGAGGATCTTGAGACTGAGAGGCTA
>SMGT01005186.1:20573-36730 GCA_004794575.1 Lanistes nyassanus
GTCTCAGTCCGTCGAGGCGTTCAGCAGATTACACTCGTAACTGCAAGAGAGCTGGAGTCTTCCTTTTGGCAGGATGGCGACTGAGGTCCGTAGGCTAGCACGTGGTCGCTTCACTGGGTCTCTTCCTAGGTGCACGTCCCTCTCTGTATTCTGTGTCGGTACTCTTGGCCCCCTCTCTCTGTGTCTCTCTGTGTCTCTCTGTGTCTCGCTCTCTCCTCCCTCCTCTCCCTCGATCTAACATTTTTACCTCCTTATGTAGTAAGCGTTCTGGTGCACTACCCTCAAGTAAACCGGTTCTAGCCAGACTACGGAGAGCAGGGCGACTTCCATGACCAATGGCGTAGCATTACCCCTACCTAAGTGTTCAGAAAGGGCGGAGCGATTAACCTGGTGATGACGTATTTCTCCCCTGCTAGCTTACAAAGGGAGGAGCTAAAAGGCTTACCTAGGAGTGACAGGTAATAGCCTAGGGGTGACATTAGACAAACCACAGAACGACTGCGCTTGAATAAACAAACCGGGTACTCGGAACTGTTCGGCAGACGACTTTAGAGCCTCAAAGATAACTGCCAGCAGGCGCTTGCGGATGCAGGAGCCAAACAGCGCAGGTGTCTCGGCTAGACCGCCTATGCACCTGGGCTGACCACTGGCTACTGTGGATCACGCAAGATGGGCGGAGCCAGGTGTATGCTGCGGGCGTGCGGGTTGGCCGAACCAGAGGACTGACGGGTGTCCTGCGCTACGCGAGTGAGCGGTCCCGAGGCGCGAGTCTTCGTAGAGCAGGGATGAGACACGGATCTTCTCTACAGGCCATTTATTTTGTTACTGTCGTTATGACCGACAGCCTGTGACAGGTACGAAAACTTTTGGGCGCCCTCGGGGATGGCGAAAATCAGAGTGACAGTAAGAGCCGCTACGCCAATGTAGAAAGGGGGGCGGGGCAGGATGACTGAGACAAATCTCAAGTTCGCGCACTAGAATTCCGGTTGCTGGTAGATCCAGACTTGACTACTCCAACAAGAAATACTGGCAGCGCTCAACATAACCGTATGCAGACGCATGCGACCAAGGGAGCTTACCGTACCCAAACACGTAGCAAAGAGAGGGTTATGTTGAGCGCTGCCAGTACTTCTTCTTGGAGTTATCATTTGTTAATTTAAGCGCTCGGTCCTCATTTGTTCTTTATTAATTACGGAGTGTTAGCTGTGTGAAGATCGTCGTTATAAAGAAAGGGACGGCAGGTCTGTTTGAGGATCTGCCAAGTTCCTTTCTTTCGGCCCTCTTTTTGCCACGTGTTTGGGTGCGGTAAGCTCCCTTGGTCGCATGCGTCTGCATACGGTTATGTTGAGCGTTGCCAGTACTTCTTGTTGGTCCTCATTTGTTCTTTATTCAGACGTGACTAGACTGGCGTGTGTCACGTGACCACTGTATAAAGACCAGCGTTTAAACACGAGTCGCACAACAAGAGAGGGAGAAAAATCGACCCGCAGACAACAGCAACAGCTAACCCTTGTGTGGGGCTGGGGGTGGGCAGGAGGCCAGTAGCTGGGGCCCAACTAGGGTGGGGCCACAGTACCAGAGCAGCCCGATTCAGCGACCGTCGCTTCGGAGCAGAAGTCCACCTGACGTGAATACCTGCAGCGCAGGCCCCAACCCTGTGATAAGACTTTTTAGGGAGTTCAAGAAACAAGAGACTTCAACACAACGCGAGATTCCTACAGAACGATGAACGACAGAAAAAAAGAGGCAGAAAGGCAGGCAGGCAGCTTTTAACAACGGGCCTCAGTTCGACCCAGTCACGTTATACTGACACCGGGCTTGCCTCCATGAATGATTGCGGGTTCGATCGTTTCTCGGGAACTTATCGACTCAGTCCTTTGTACGTGTACACAAGTAAATATATTTAGAAGCAGACCTATGGTATAGATCATGCGACATGTGGTAATGTTTTTGTTCAACGGGACATTGATAAAGCAGTTCGCATATTTATAGTCGCAGCTCATGTTTAAATTTCGCCCCAACGCAGTGACCATGCAAGTCATTTTCTTCAGTGCAGGACAACCTCGGGGTTTGGGTGAATTAAATATCACGGCATGGTTAATACCGATATGTCATCGTTGTACAATTTCTCCGACGTCTTGCATAACCTTGGACTAAAGTGGAAAAGTTAAAAGGACATATCTTCTATTGAAAGGAGAATTCGTTTTATGTATTCCTGGATGTGTGGGTAAGTAAAACAAAAACTACTTATAACTGGTGATGAAGGTAGTTCTAATCGTCAACATTTTTTTGGTGGGATTTGGGGGTTATTATATGAAAGCCAGGGAAAGGTAGTTAGGTAAGTTGAGAGGTTCAGTGATTCCATTTCGCTGATTGTTATAGTATTGTAGCCAACAGATAATTTTGACGGCGTTGTGGACATCGGCTGATTGCGACAACATTGAAGGCATCCGCTGATTTTGACAGTATTGTGTTCAGATACTAGGGGGTTCAGGTTGAAGCTGAACCATTATGGGGCTAGTAGAGCAGTAGAGGACTAGAGCTCAGGGGGGGATTATGGGCAAGGGGGCTGAGAGAGAGGTGAACGTTCTATTATGGCTTTGTGTCAGCAATTAGAAATGGCCAAGTTACATTGGACCCCAGGTCTTACTGCCGCTCAGGTGTATACTGACTTTTATCGTTTATTTGGCCTCCCCTCTCCGAGAGAACCATGATCTCCCTCCCCACCTCCACTCTTTTCGAATGCTTTGTCCCGTCCATACGATCGATCAGTTGTCGAATTAGCCCGGCTTATCGGTTGTGAAGTTTGATGTATGTATAGCCAAGAACTTTGTAGCGCTGTCAAAGGCAACACGTAAGCAAACCAACATGCCTTTCGAAGGAATGACACCAACGTGTGAGCAGGGAGGCCTAATGTAAGACATGGAGTTTCTATCAGTGACTGAAGTAGTTTTGGCATAATTATTTCGGATTATAGAAGACTTTTTCTGTTTCTGTTGATTGAGTCTATTATCTTTTGCAACAGGGCTCAAATCAAAAAGGACAGCCCCAATGACCTGGACATAAATCAGAGTTTGTACTGGAGTGAGGTAAGTAACTACAATCAGGGGGTTTACAAACAACCATTTTCTTTTAATTTTAAAGACGGCTTTGATCTAAAATTTGAGTTTGCGCAACAATTTTGACTTTTAACGGGATAACAGGGACGTAACAACGCTTCTTGGCAGTCAAGAATCGGTTACAGACACATACAGACACATACAAGGCTAGAGAGATGGTAATCGAAATAATTATATGCATGTGTTTCCAATGAAAAACAAAGGCAAGTAAACACACATTTTAATCAAGTTTAAATATTTTGTACACATAGAGGAAGAAAACTGAAAGAAAGGAAAATGGTTCTGTGTTTCGTCTGTTCAGACTGTACACGCTGTGTTTAGTCAGGTCAGATTAGTTCACGCTGTGTTTAGTCAGATCATATTTTACACGCTTTGTGTATTGTCAGGTCGGACAGTACACACTGTGTGGTTAATTTTATTTTGTCCCAAAAAGTTAGTAATACTAATAAAGACCGTTTGGGAATAATAAAATAATTCCTACGCATGGGCCTCTGTGCCAGATTAAAATAGCTACTGCGGTCGAAACATGCAAAATAGCCACCTAAAATTAATTTTATTATTGGTCTTCGCTTATATCATCGGACATATAAAACTCAGACCCTTGAGAGTATATGAAATCAAACAGTGTGAGAACTTGCAATATTTCACTCGCATTAATAAATGAATTCGTATAGCATATATCAGTAGACACAGTGCCTTTTGTGGGAAATACCTAGAGAGCTATTTTGGCCAATTATCGTTGCTTCTGGCAACCCTGCTCCTCTGGGCGTGTGACCTTCTATTTGGCTTTACGTTCTTCTGGTGTGTTTTTCGGAAAGACCGTTTTAGTAATGATGGAGAGAGTTTTTCTGTTCGGTTTCGCCCTCTTCGTAGTAGTTGGTGAGTAATATTTAGTTTTGTTACGTAAAGGAGATGCATCGCATAGCCAGTTATTTCATACAGAAATTATTCCCATCGTGCGCTCACACAAGAATGAAATGCATGCTTCGGTGTTAAGAAGCAGCAACAACATCCAGAGTAGATCAAGGGCAGTGCAGATCGATAGTTTAAAAAAGGCGCCTGGGTTAAAAGCCGTTGTAATCACTCTTGAACTGCATGACCGGGTGAGGTTGTGCTGCTCAGGGGAGATAACTGCGTTTTAAATGCATCGCACGTTTTCATAGAAAATTTTAGTTTATAGTTGATCTATAGCAATCATTTTAAAAGTCGGTTCTCGCCAGATCCCAGACGTATTTCGCTTTGTCACTTCGTTCGTTTCACCTGTCTTTAGTGGGATACAGGATTTAAAACTGACATTTATCAGCTTTAAGATTGAGTCACGGTCTTGACACAGTCACAACGTGTAACGAGCTTCACGTCAACAGTAAGTGGGAGACAATGCAAATGAAAGAGACCTTTCTTCTTGGTCTGTCAATTGCTAACTAACAGAGGAAACAGTCATTCTCGCCACTTGGGAGCTTACTTTTCCTTATCGCGCCGTCCTTGCGTTCGCTCCGCACGACCGCGGTTAAGGTGACGACATATGCGTAGGTGGAAAGTATTCTCATTGTATTATGATTCTTATATGGTTACATCACACGAGCCCCCATCCACCTACAATCTGCCCATAACACAAGGAATAACAAGACTCCCTATACAGTGACAAACAGAATATTATTTAAACTAGCCGGGTTCCTTCGTAACTATGACTCACTCCCAAGAATTTTTCCCCATGAGAAAGCTTTCAGAGTTCTAAATGTATGTTTCAGAGTTTAAAGTCTTTCACAACTAAAAAGTTATTCTATGAATGCTTTTGGGACCTGATAAGTAAGCAGATTTGTACAACTTTTCCTCAACCGCTTTCAAAATCCAGCTGAGGACATATTTTCTTTAGTGCACAAAATTAAACCCCCACAAAGTACGCTATTCAGTGAACTGTTTTTGACATTGCCTCTGGATATTTTGACTGGTTAGTGGATGTTAGTAACTTTACCGGTATCATGTAAAGGAAACTTTTATACCCTTCAGTTTCATTACACTGCTCAGATTATTTAAGTGCATTTGCGCAGAAGAATGAAAGTAAAGACAAACGTGGACCCATGACCTTTTTATTTTAGGTAGTATGGAATTCGAAGAAAGGCGTTTGATCCCACTTTTCCGTGGGGAAACGTCCCGTCCATCACTACCTTCACTGGTCCATGTGATGGGGTCAGGTATTTAGCCATTCGCAGGTGTATACTGACTTTTATCCTTTGCTCTGCCCCCCACCTCCCGTTCCCGTCCCCAAGAGAACCATGATCTCCCCCCACCCCCAGCTCCATTCTTTTCGAATGCTTTGTCCTGTCTATTCGATCGATCGATCGATCGATCGAGTGTGGAACCAGCTCGGCTTATCGGTTGGGAAGCTTAATGTATGTATAGCCATTACCTTCGTAGCGCTGTCAAAGGCAACGCTTAAACAAACCAATATGCCTTTCGAAGGAATGACACCAACGTGTGAGCAGGTAGGCCTAATGTAAGACCTGGAATATCGATCAGTGACTGGGGTATTTGAACATTTAAACGTGACTGAAGTAGTTTTGGCATAATTCTTTCGGATTATCGAAGACGTTTTTGATTTATGTTGATTGAGTCTGGTATCTTTTGCGACCGGGCTCAAACCAAAGAGAAGGAAAACCCCAATGGCCTGGATATTTGTACTGGAGTGAGGTAAGAAACTACAATTTTGTCTTTTAACGGGATAACAGGGAAGTAACAACGCTTCTTGGCAGTCAAGAATCGGTTACAACAGACACCAAGGCTAGTTAACATTATATACGTATGTTTCCCATGTAAAACAAAGGGAAGTAAACAGTAAAGAGAGCTATTTTTGGCCAATGATAATCGGCTTTGGCAACCTTGCCCTTCCGTTTGGCCTGGCTGTTCGGTTTCTTCCGGTGTGCGTCTTTCGGAAAGACCGGTTAAGTAATGATGGCGAGAGCTTTTCTGCTGCTTTTCACCCTCTTCGTGGTAGATGGTGAGTAATATTTAGTTTCCTTATGTGAAGCACATTCATCGTTTAGCCAGTTAAGCTATTTCATACAGAAATTATTCCTGTCGTTGGTTAAAATAACGACAATTACAAATTGCGTGATTGTGGTAACACACACACATACCCACGTGCTTACTTAATCTTTAAGGCTCGGATAGAAACTGGAATATCGACTTCAGAAGTAACATCCGACGACACTTTTAATTGTTGTGGTCATTCAAAAAACACAGATCTGTTACAGATTTTATTGGTACAATGTTAACCTTAATTTTGCAATCTGCAGTTCAGCAGGCAGGAACTAGTAAGACAAATCTTTGCCGTATTTATAAGTATTCATGTTGTTTTTTTACATTTAAGTATCCATATCTATTTTTATTATTCTAAATACATCTTAATAGAACTTAATCTTCTATTAAGGTGATTAATGTATGTCAAAACTATACATGATTTTGTAACATAATCTGTTAAACAAATGAAGAGGAGACTTGATCTACTGTATTAATGTCTGAGGTTTCATTTTTAGTGATAGGTAATGATCGGATTTGTGACATTTATTGAAACATTGACATACCAAGATTTTATTGCTATTATTTTTTTCATGAAATAAGTGCAAGTTACAGTACAGTCCAAAAATAAAAAAATAAAATGCTGATCATGAACAGGAATAGTTTTTCAACAGGGTGGCATAAGTCTGCATGAATTAATGTTGAACTGAAGCATAAATACAAGTGAAATAAGTGACCGGTACTAAAAATTGACATATATGGAGATCCTTGTTGATTAGAGAATGGTTTCATAGAGCAGGCGCGAGGCGCCACTGCTTCAGAAATAACCAGCTACTGTGCGTAACATAGCAGGAGGATTCAATGGATTCAGTCTTGACATAAGCTGGTCTATTCTTGCTTTACATAGTTCATAGAGTTTTCTGAAAATTGGGAGGAGCTTCCAGAGCACATGGAACTATTCAGAAAAAGATTCCAGAGGTTGGGAAACTGTAAGAAATGCCAAAAAGGCGAAAGAGAAACTGGTCTACAGCATTACATAGCCTGCCAGAATTTCGACACAAACTCTGGTACTTCAGAGTTAAGATACCTGGAAGAGAATGGAATGATAAAATATCCTCCCTCTCTCTCTTACACAAACGCACCCCGCATGGTGCTTTAAATTTTGCCTTAGGTGTCACAAAATGGGATGTGGCGCCTTCATCTTCTGACGAACTGTCACAACTAATTTTATAACGAAACAGGATAAGTTACATCTAAATTTTTATGCAAGAAATGCTGAAGAAAGTAGGAAATTATGCACATATTTTCTCTCTCTCTTACTCATTCTCACACACACACACACACAAGGTGAATTCCAGATGAAACTATAAAGTTGTGGGACCTGCGTGCTAGTCTTTCAACAGGTAAGGTCAGAGACTCCCCATCTGTTTCCTCCTCTGAGTTGTATCTGGATCTGACAAAAAATACACCAGAAAAGGTTTTCTTCCACAAATATTTGTAGTTATTTTCTCAAAATTGAGATTATATAAGAAATTAATATTATTATGATCAACTCCTATGCCTTTTTGTCCCTTACATTACAGTAATATGTCACATCAAGGATTTTCACGGTCTTGGCGCCACTTTCCTCCCTGAGTCTCAGTTACTGCAGTACATCCATTACATACAACACTTCCATCTCCCTCCATTCAATACACCTACACCATTTCATGCACCTCTGTCACATTCCTCGACATCAACATAACATTGCAGAACGGCCACCTTGCAACCACCATCCATTACAAACCTACAGACTCACACTCCTACCTCGATTTCCACTCATCTCACCCACCCTCCACCCTGCATAGCATACCCTACTCGCAGTTTCTGAGACTCCGCAGATTATGCTCTGACGACAATGACTTCCATGAACAATCCTACAGAATGATAGATTTTTTCCTCGCCCGCAACTACCCTCCCAAACTTCTGCACTCTGCCAGACAGAAAGTTGCCGCCACACCACGCACAATAACACTCCTGTTCTACATCGGTGAGACGGAACGCACACTCAACACCCGCTTCACAGAACATCTAGCTGACACTAAACATCACAGAAACACACCAGTTGCACGTCACTTTAGCACACCCCCACACACAGCCGACAACATGAGGGTCTGTGGTATCTGGAAAATGAAGGGCGACTCCATTGACCGTAAGAATATGGAATCCTACTTCATTACCCGTTTTGGTACCATGGCACCCACTGGTCTCAACCTCAAACACTGACCCTCCCTCCCTTTCCCTTAACCCCCTTACCCCTCCTTTTCTCTTTTACTTTTTCTCCCACCTCCCCCCACTCTCTCTCTCTCTCTCTCTCTCGCACACCGACATCCCGCGCTTTCTTTTTTTCTCTCTATCCCACCCACTATCCACCCCACCCTTCTCTACCCTTTCCTACCCACCTTGCGATTGGCTGCCCCTCTTTAACCCCTCTTACTCACTGTCCCCTGGTCATACTCCTGCCATGCAGCCCACGCGCCACATCTACTGCAGCTAAGTCTTTTTCTTTTTCTTTTTCGTTTTTGTGTCTTTTTTGTGTCGTCCTGATGAAGGGTAGTGCCCCGAAACATGTAGATCGTCTTCGTCTTTGTCCCCTTCTAGCTTGGTACAGTTCCCTCGTTTTACATTTAATCTTTAAATAATATTTCCTTTTATCTTTCACTGTATTATGGAGTCTTGCTATTTTTTGTGTTGTGGGGAGATTATAGTGGATGGGGGCTTGTGCCAGGGTGTGTGAGAGATAAGCATATAATAATTAATACATTCAGAATAGTTTCACATACGCACATGTCGTCACCTTATCAGTGGTAGCGCGGAGCGAGCGCTAAGACGAAGTGTTATGGTCAAAATAAAACTCCCAAGTGGCGACATTGGCCACCTTAAAAAAAAGACAACAGCTTTAAGAAAACTCTACTACGAATTTGGGTTTGTCAGTAAATGTCTTTTTGCGCATTATAATAATCAAATTTAATTATGTACAAATATTGTGCAAAATGTTACCAATATCTTTTAAACGAAAATGTCAAAAAAGCCACAGGTTACTTCTTTTCTTTTAACTGCTGTTTAAAATGTGAACTAGAAGTATTAAAATTCTTGTAGACATTCTTAGTCTTAATTAAAATTGAGAAAATGCAAGATAAAAGAAAAAATCCAGTACTGAAGTCTCTTGACTGACCTTATTATTATTTAGAATAAGACTTGCCATCTACATTTAGGACAAAATCACAAATTTTCTATTATAATTACACACGTGTTGGTAATATAAAGAAATATTTTTAAAATAACTGTTCTATAACAGAACTATGTGTATTTAAAAAAAAAACTATACAGATTCGAAAATTCCCTGTTCTATATCGACTGTCTCATATGTCGGTTACAAATTCAATTGCTAAAAAAATACCTATAACTTGTCCAAGTTCAAAGTCAATTTAGTTTAGAGAAAAAATACTTTGCACGTTTATTTTTTCTGGAGTCCGGTTTTAATTAATCAAATAATTTGGTCTGTATCCTGTTATTTAGAGATTAGCAAATGATCGAAAGATACATACACACTCTGTTGCAGCCTGGGTTATCTGAAAATTGTAGAGTGAGATCCTGCCATGATCACGGCTTTGACTTACATCGAACTTTAAAAAAATAGTATGACAACCTTTTATAAGGTGTAATCTGTGGTAACATTCCTTCTTTAAACTGTATATTCTGTATTAAATTTACTACATTACAGCCGAGTTAGTCTAGCTTGGTGAGCTTACAGATAAGTGTAGGAGTGAAGTAAAAATATCGTCTAGATAGATCTACATTACAAAGCAGGTAAACAATTTGACTGTCGTCAACAGTGAAAACTAAAATAATGGAATTGATTTATAAAACATGCAGTTAGCTTTAGACTGTAGCTGAATATTATATGCAGGTATAAGGAGATAAGTCGGCTGAAGCAAGTAGTTCGATCATTTTCGCAAGAATGTTTGATTAGCTCACTACTTATCCTTATCCATTTGGGGTTTGTGTTGTATTTCACGTTGTGAAATTCACCACAGCCTCTTCTGCTAAGCTAATAAAAATTAATTGTACAAGCACAGAAGTTTATTTAAACAAAGAAACAGGATGGATTGAAATGCTATTTTTTTTAAATGTTACAGTAAGTCCACTTGGGGTGGAATTCGTCTGTCCAGTCATCAAAAAGGGAGTCAACATTGTCAGCTGCAAGATCAACAGAGCAGCTGTCACGGCTGCCAAGTGCGCATCGGATGAAACTGTGATATTTGATCACACATCTTCCACTGGTGTCACATTAACATTATGTCAAGTACAGAGTTTCACAGATTCTGCATGCAGCTCTGTTTCACAGCCGTCCGCGAATAGCTGCTGGTGCAATGGTTTAGATGGAGAGATCTTTGACTACAAATTTGCTTACATGGCCGATGACACTCGAGATCTTGGTGCAGGACTAGAGTGTAAAATCTGTGTGCCATCAAAGAAAAACTTGGATGTCGACGCCGATAAAAACTGCAGAAACATGACGTTTGGTATGTCTAACATCCATACACAGAACAGCAGTGACGTCGCAGATTCACAGACAATATTTTAACCACAAGAAGATATTGCAGGTTTATCCTCGAATTTTTGGCACTCGCACACACATCTCTGCCTCTCCAACTCTGCAGGTTATATATCCTCCGTTGTTATATGATTTGCCTATAATACTGAAGCAGTCCCACACAACTACAAACGATATAAGCAATTTTATAGCTCTGTCCAGAAAGGCTACAACAAAAGCACTCAGTTCGGGTGGTGGTGGTGGTTATTTAGAGGGACAGTGCTTCCACCTCACGGTGATTTCGCACTATGGGGGATGGGGTCCTATTACTAAACTATGCACCGAAAGAACCACCAGACTGATGGCTGCAGTAAGATGGTCAGTGCGGACAGGCAGTTTAATGTGCGGGGAAATGGCCGAATGGAGTTTGCACAATGTTTAACTCCAGCGACCCTCCGCTGACATCGTTTTTAGTGCCCACTTTAGCCTATGTCCATGCTACTTGTCAGGTGTAGTTCACTGTCAGTCCTATGCTTACAGTCATTGCTTTTTTTCAACAGTAGTTCACTGTCAGTTCTATGCTTATAGTTGTTGTTATACTTGTCAGCTGTAGTTTATTGTCAGTTCTATGCTTATAGTCTGTATTGCCTGTTAGCAGTAGTTCACTGTCAGTTCTATGCTTACAGTCAGCGCTACTTGTCAGTTGTAGTTCACTGTCAGTTCTATGCTTACATTGATACCTGTCGGTAGTAGTTTACTGTCAGTAAACTATAGTCGTTGTTATTTGTCAGCTGTAGTTCACTGTCAGTTCTGTGCTTACAGTCATTGTTACTTGTAGTTTATTTTTTTAAATACCCAAAGGAAAAAAAGTAAAATTGGAAAATCCGATGGAAGATGCGAAAATCAAACCACCGTATCTTCAGAAGTTGAAAGCAACGCTTTATCCACTCAGTTGCGGACCACATCGGCATGCTGTGTTCATTCTAGCGATGAGAAGCTGGCACCGTGACGTTTCGCGTCGTGCAGCTTCTGATGGTTGAAATGAAAAAGGCGCCTCCGAAGTGCTCTGTAGCTCGATTGTCAGACCGTTGGGCTTAGGAAACTAAAAAATTGGGCTTTTGTCCGGAGCTGTTACAATGAGATACAGAGAACACGTTCTGTTTGTATCTCCTCCACCCGCCATAACGTCTTCAGCGCTTGTACTGCCGCATCTTCATTTCTGCCAATAACTAACACAAGACATGAGTTTTTATTCAGTCCAAAAATAAATAAAAACAACAACATATCTTAGGAAAGTAGAGAAGAAAGAAGAAATAGAATGTAAGAGAACACTCAAGTCAACAATAAGAAAACATCAACAATGCTTAATACAGCAATTCACCACACACACGCACACGCGCGCGCGCACACCCCCACACGCAAGCACACATTCTCTTTCCACTCCCACCCCTCTACCGTCATACAGACATTCTCGGGTCCTCCGCAGCCTCAAAAGCTACTTTTGTGTCTTTTTAAAAATTATTAAACGGTTAATGACTCTATTTAAATACGCAGGTAAAGCAAATTTGCGTACTTGAAGGTACGTATAATCCGGCAATACGATTAGATTGGTAGTAATGCCTACTTATGAAATATTGCTTTCATTCATGGATCATATTTCAATGAATTTCCAAAGGGTTGTTCCTTTTACTTGTCTATGTTAATCTCGAGCCTCTGTGAAGCTTCTCCAAAACAAAGTACGACAGTAAGACTGCTAAACGATAATTTGACTCTTTGGTCGTTTGTGTGTCAATATATATGTATACAGCATGTATGTTTGCGTGTATGTATGTATGTATGTATGTATGTGTGTGTGTGTGTGTGTGTGTGTCTGTCTGTCTGTCTGTCTGTCTGTCTGTCTGTCTGTCTGTCTGTCTGTCTGTCTGTCTGTCTGTCTGTCTGTCTGTCTGTCTGTCTGTCTGTCTGTCTGTCTGTCTGTCCAAAAACTCATAGACCTTAGTTCAGAGACTGTTCTCGTTAAATTAACAGATGAAAAGTTCATTATTGTTTAGGTGGTGCACACAGAGGGACTATTCGCAATTCGCATTCTTCTGTTAATGCTTTTTTTCTAATGAAAACTCTTACAATCTCAAAGATGATTTTGTGTTTGATTATCTAGGAGATGACTTTTATTTGAGCCTTTCTACATGCATCGCTGTTGATGCATTCCATATTTACTTTTATGATTTGAAATACACGTTAGTATTCTACTTCTGTTTGTCTACAGGTAGCCCAGATTTACCTGGTGGTCGGAATGGTGTTATCGCAGGAATCGTGGCAGGAATAGTTGTTGTGGTTATCTTGGCAATCGTCTGTGCAAAATATCGTCGTCAACTCCGACATTATCAGTACGTATCTCTGCCAACTTCAGTCATGAATGCTGTCTAGTGCAAACTGTTGCTTAGCGCACAATGACAGTACACGTGTAACAGTATTTTGAGTTATGCTACAAATAGGAACAGATTCTTATTTTCAGTACAGGCATTCTATACCCCATCCACCTCCAGGGCTTTCTTCTTGTCACTATGGACCTATTCCCTGCTATCCACGAGATACAGACAGACATCCATACAGACCGACATGCATGAATCGAGCATGACTGTAGTAACATGACATTTCCAGTTACCTCCACAGAGCCAAACTGCGGTATAACCTTTTCTGTAAAATAACCAACCATTACTATATAAAAAAGGTAAAACACACCGTATATGGTTTTCGATTAAAGTTTACTTTTGTGATTTTCAGTTTCAGGACTAAAGACGTGGTTAAGAACCATTGCAAAAAGAGGCATAGAGGGATTCCTCATAACAGCAAAATTGTCGAATCTCGTGATGAGGAGAGTTTTCATGACACCGACATCTGAAAGGTTATTGGGTGTTAAATGGTGAGACAGCATAAACTGAGTGATCACTACCAAAAGGTCACTGAAGGATAATTAACATTGGTATTCATTGTCAAAACTAAGGCTGGTGCCTATATCTTAAGTCTTCCATTTTCAATTGTCTTCGTCGTTTATAACCATACCATCCATTCCAAAAAGGAAAATTCAAAAGACTGTGTGGATCTCTACTGACTTTTTTCCAAATATTCTAAGCATTCTTGACACAAATACCACTGCTGGGTTAGCTGATAGATTAATATTGCCTGCATATGAGACATTTCGTGGGGTGGTTACAAAATTCTTTGTCATTTGAAGAGATTAGGAGTGGTTGTGAATTTGTGATTGGCTGTGATAGTAGTGGGGTTTTGTGCGGAACGTCAAGATGGCACAATTTTAACTTTAAAGAAATAGACTGTGTTCAGAAACTGTGAAGTATAATATGCATTGTGGTTGGTAGAAGCCACGTTTGCTGTGACGGGCAATGCAGAGATCATCACCTGTTCATATAGCAACAACCATGCATGATGAATGTAATGATCCGGTCTGCAGTGCTCATGATCTCAACACGAACGCATGTGGACTGCCCTCTCAACAAGGTCAAGGGTCATCTTTGAAACGGTTTCTTGTAAACGTTTGGTCCCTGTCCAGAACTTTTGTGGAGAAATCTTATACTAAGCTAAGAACCTGAATGTCAGACGGTAATAGCTTTATACGTTTTATCTCAGCGGCTGTAGCTTGTCGGAATCTGCAGTCAGGGGATGTTCTGATATTCAAAACATAATAGCCACATATGGTATTCAATGAACAATGAGGTCACTGCTCTTTAACTAAAATGTAATCTATCAAGTGAAAAATTAATAATAGAACTAGCTGTGTTAGCATCACAGAAACCGGACGAAGTTAATAGATACAGTTGTTATTTCGAGGCACTGTCCCTTTTTTCTGGACAAAGGCACACAATGATTTTTTAACCGATAAACCAACGACAGCATAACTCGCCACACTTTAGTTTAAAGGAATTGAAGCACTGAAGTTATTTCCCTTTATACATCCGCATACCTCATCGAATCTAACCGGATGAAACTAGTCATTAAGAACTAATGGAACCGCGTGCATTTAACGATTAGTCTCATTTCCATAAAGGTTATTCCTAAAAAGATCCACGATGAATGTGCCTGACGTTTGTGGAAAAATTCGTCTGTACCAAATATTTGATGCAGCTTCTTTTTAAATTGTATTTGTTTTAAGCGGATGGACTAGTCTATTATAACTCCTTCCATACTAGTCAAGCCTTGTGATCCGCGCACAAGATGTATTTTTTTGTGCCGAAACACGTGTTTTATAAACACTGATTCACATGTGGACCAGTATTTTGATACTTCAAATTTATTATCCACAAACTACCTCCAAACAATGTTATACTTAATGGTTAGTGAGTGAAATATATTGTTTAAATTTTACTGCTGTTTCTTGCTCTGGTCATCTCGCGCTCTCTTTGTCATCTCAGACAGACAGACAGACAATATGTATTGACTGTCATGTATTCTTAGAAATTGGTCTATGGTATGAATCGACTGTATGCAAGTGGGTAAAAATGACAACAGCAAATAAAGTCATAAACAGATTTAATCACTGTTTTGTTTTTATTTGTATGATTCAAAGTTAGAAAATTTCTTTACTTCTTCATGTATAGGGTACAGGTTTACTCAGTTGTAATAAGGCAACCGATGGCATGTGAAATAACATTGAACAGACTGTAACTGGGCATGTGTATAGCAAGCCCACGAGGTGATGGTATGGGGTAGGCCCAAGTTCGGCCCATGTGTAACACATAAGCAGCCCCCACCCAGGGCCCATGTGATACTCCTGCAAGGCCCCATTTCCCAGCCCAGGTGGCCCATGAAATCTTGCAGGCCAGCTCATTGGTCTAGTGGTAAAGGCGGACGCTTCTGAGGCGGGAGGACAGTGCTTTGCAACCCTGCCAAGTCATACATACGACTTAAAAATTGGCAATCTAGTAGCTGCCCTGCCAGACGCCTGGCAGTATAGGGAACAGTACTAGGACTGGTTGGCCCAGTGTCAGTATGACGTGAATGGGTGGGTCTGAAGCTTGTGTTGTGGCAGCTGTCCGACATGAGTTAGCACGTTAATAACTTCTCTGTGAATAAGGAGACTTCAAGTCAGAACACTTTTGAGACCGGAACAGAACGCATTTTACATTGGTCTAAAGAGCTTTAAAAGTGTTCTGGTCTGTGTTGTTGAATATGTTCAAGTGGCCGGAACATGTATAAATGATTTTCTGACAATGTTCTAAATGTGTGCCAAAAGAAAGTGTTCGGTCAAGTAGAGGCATGCTAAGAACACTTAGGACACAAGCAGCACACAATTTACACACTCAACATATGTTTTGCACCCGCCTTAACATTTTTACTGTTTTTTAACACGTTGTTTCAGAAATATTGAGAATCTTGTCAAAGCAACACCGTCATGATATCCACCCATTTTGCAGCGGGAAGTTGATAATGAT
>SMGT01005187.1:0-14212 GCA_004794575.1 Lanistes nyassanus
AGTGTGCATGAAATGTGTTCTCGCGCGTTACAAATCCACATTTTATTTATTTATTTATATCCTCAGAGCGAAGCGTGTTTCTTGTTAATGTTGTCAACTGCTTTTTATGGGGGATCATTAGTGTGCTTCCCTCAGTCTCCATGGTTACTCCTGCTACCTTCTGTTGTGGAAACCTGACAGGAGCTGACGGTCATTCCTCGATCTCAGGCTGAAAACCCACAACGCCATAGATCTGGTATGGACACAGCCGTGTTGTGATGTTTGTCCTGCGCTCGCATTTCTCCCATTTCATCATATGGTGTTAGTTTTTTTTATCGAAGTGGTTTTAGATTTGTGTGGAAAGATAAGCGATTTTTAAGCGAATTTAAGTTACGTGATGTGGATTGTCTTCATTAAAACTGGGGAACTAAAATAGCTGATAGTGATCGATGATCTTTTCACACTTTACACTTCATTCAAAACCAGTGCAGGACCATTTCCTTGAAGAGTTGAAACATTTCTGTATGAGAGATGCTTAAATAAACTTTGTACTGATTAGCTCAAATCTCATCATCAACAAAATATTAATACTACACTAATCAAAAGAATTGAAACACAAGTCCAAACTGCAAGCGCTACGATGTCAGAACAAAAATCGGAAGTTACAAAAGCAAGCTGAAGAGTAAAGACCAACAACAGATTTAACGGATCAGCACCATGAAAGACACAAGCCAAGTATACACCAGTCAATGCACGTGCAGCACAGAATAAACAATGTTAAAAACGTGTGCCCTCCGTTGGGCTGCACGCAAAGAAACCACCGTTGTCGCATGGCCTGAGCCGATGTTCCTAGCGTCATATGCGGGATCGCTTGCCGCTCCTGGTGAAGGAAGAGGAACAGCTTGTGAGAGTCAGCTGACGGTAAGGTAGGACTCAAGCATTTGTCTCAACTCTGTAAGTAGTCGATTTAGTTCTGATCGAAACTTGCTGCCAGTGAGACAGTAGAGATAGAAATTGATTGCACTGTTGCTGTACCATATTAAGCTGAAAATGTCGTACACAAAACGGTAAACATCTTCCTTCTCATAATTAACATTAACCTCGTCGGATATATATGGCTTTACCAGTATAATCACAGACAACGGACTTGATACCACAATAAAAGTGAACGACAGGACAATCAGTGTAATAGTCATGGATGAGACTGTCTTCTCACGAGAGATAATTTTTTGTGTCCCACCGACACCCAGCCTCTGACGAGCCTCCTTTAATGAGGTCACAACGGTTTTCAGAAGAATGAGATTGGATGCCAGCAAAATAATAAACGGCGTAAGGGTAAAGACTAGCAGGTCGACCCAAGACCAAACGCTGTAGTAGAAATTTGAATAGTCCTGGGTGGCTACCGTACATTGTGGTTGAAGCGTGTCATTAGCAGTTGGGCTGGAAACAACCCCCCAGCCAAACAGAAGGTGCGTGTGAATCAACATAATGAAAGCACAGAGGCACACGATGAAGACAAGCGACCTTCTGAAGGTTATGAGAGAGCTTACACGATGCGGCCACACGACCGACACCGCTCTCTGGAGAGTGACAGCCACCAGAAGCCAGACGCACAAGACACCGGTCGTGTAACTGAGCCACATGAGTATCTTACACATGAAATTACTCGTTGCCGTGATGTCATAATTTAAGATACGATTAACCCAGAGCACGAGGAGATTGGAATACAAAATTGTAAGATCGATTACTGCCAATGCAGTCAGATAGAGAGAGACGGTGTACTTTCTCTGAGAGCTCAGTCTTTGATGAACGGCTATAGACATGACGTTTCCAAATGTGCCACATAACAGAATGCAGGGAGGAAGCACAGTCCAGAGTAGATTAACAGCTCTTGCCAGAGGAAAATCGTCCTCACCAATGTCGGAGTGACGGCTAACAGGTGGAACTTTCCCATCATCTGACTGGTTCATTTTCCTTTGGGTATATCAACATAGTTCTTCGTTAAAATGGTTTGTGAAAGACGGAAACAGAATAAATCCAGCCTGTTTTCCGTTTTATCAACTCTCTGTGTGTGTGTGTGTGTGTGTGTGTGTGTCATTATCTTGTAAATGTATACGCGGTGCTCACATAATTCACTAATGGCAGGTTCAAAAGAAACTGTTTTCTTAAGGGTACAGCTTCTGTAATTAAATAAAGTCAGGTAACCAAAAAATATGACTAGAAATATCCTAAATAACTTTTTTGTATACTGATAAAAAAAATTCGAAGAATTCAAATACAAGTTTTTACAGCATATCGATAAATTTACAAATTTTGCTTTAAGATCTGAATACTTTTCTTAGCAGTTGTTTTTAAATCATTAATTTAGTTATAAAAATATATTCGTCTCTAATGGGTGGGGGAAGTGGTAAACCAACATTCGAGCTCAGACAAATATGTATTTCTACCAGAGCCATATATTTTCACCTTAACTTTCTTCTGTAGCTTGAGAACATATTGGACGATCGACCGTTTTGTCAATAAAGTGCACACGACTTCAGGGCGCGTACAGTGTTAATTAATTGTATTTGTTTGTAGTTGAAGACAGTAAGTTACATCTGAGATACAGCAGGCTAGGTGGGGTTTTGGGGTGGGATACTGCTAGTAAGCTTGAAAACGTTTATACGACTAGTGTGCAAAATACATGTTTCTTCGGTGATGGTCAATTGAGATTGGAGGCAATGCAGACTAAACTGTTTTCTAACGGTTACCAGCATGGCAAGTTGATTAACAATTCCCTACGTATTGCAGACTTTGACTGCAACTGGAAGAACAGCTCATAATTTTAACATTACCAGAAACTAATCAAATTATCTTTATTTTTGTGGTCTTTTTCTGTTACAGATTGATGAATAGGTATGAAGAATTAGGCTGTTATCAGATTGACTGTTCTTTCCACGTTAATTAAGTGGCGTGAGAGAACAGAGATTTTTGGTGTACTTTGGAATAAAGTTTTGGGCAGGAGTGCACTCACAGTTTGGTTGGTTGGTTGGTTGGTTGGTTGGTTGGTTGGTTGGTTGGTTGGTTGGTTGGTTGGTTGGTTGGTTGGTTGGTTGGTTGGTTGGTTGGTTGGTTGGTTGGTTGGTTGATTGGCGTTAGAGAAAAGAATTTTGTGGTGTACTATGGAATACAGTTTGTTTGTCTGTTTGTTTAGTGTTCTGAGTGGAAAAGGAGACGCTGTACTGGCAATCAAAATAGCCCATTACATCTGTCGTCAGTCACTACATTTATGAATGAGGTACACTTCATCTTAGTTGACTACGGGTTTTGTGTTGGCAGCACACACAGCGCATGAAGTTTGCACTGGCCTTTCACTTCTTTTCAGCACTGTTTTTAAAGGAGATATTAATGCATTTAGGTCTGCTCTAAATTTCCTACTACTCAGACTATAGAGGTAAAATTTGATTTCACCTCTCTATTTAAAAGCAAAAGAAATTCAGTTGTGAGGTGTCGATATTTGCTGAGCTTCAAGGCTATGCTTGGAATACTCATCTGCAATCACTTTCAGGAGTGTTTTGGTCATGATCTGGGAGTAGAAAGCTGGGGTGCTGAACGTTTCGCCCCATGCCCCACTGCCCCACTGCCCCAAACTTTGTCGCCGTCGTCGTCGTCATCATCATCATCATCATCATCATCATCATCACGACATGCTGAAACACGCTTTTAAAAATGTGTGTTTTTCACTCGAATCCAGAAAATGTGTTCAGATACGGTCCTACGAAATCCCGCGCAAATACGAGCATAAGATAAGGCGGTAGCGGACACATCTTCAATTTTTCGTACCAAACTGTAAATTTCGAAGATAATTAGCATTTTTTTAAGTGCAATATGGCATTACATTTTCTTTTTAAAACTGTTATATAGACCTTGAATTGTGTCCGAGCGCGTCTACTCGTATCTGCGCGTTTCTGATACGTGTTTTCAGCATTTCGCACGACTAATTATAGTTAGCTGTAGCGTAGTGGTATCTGTGGGCAGTGAATACACGACTTCATTCGGACACATAGGCTTAGGGCGATCGTGGCATGGTCTTGGGGCGATGGGACACCTTTTTTTCAGGCAGTGAGGCCTTAATCGACCAGGCACTGGTTTGAAAGGTCTGTGACCCGAAATCTATGATGAAAAGTCTTAGGAAAAGTGTCTTCAGCCGGTCCTTTTTATTACTCAAACACGCCGCGTGTCCGGTGGCCCAGACAGCATCAGCAGCCGTCCACAGCGCCTGTCCCAAATTTCAGGTTGTGAAGTGTGTATCCACACGTCCCCTGTCACTTGAAAATGCTTGATTTACTCTTCAAACTACACACTGATGAGGAAAATGACATTGTTTTGCATATTAACTACGATATAGTAGATGAAGAGTATTCGTGCCTGAAAGAGCCAAGAAAGTGATTACGAAAAGAAAAACGAGGGATAACATGATGTAAGCAGCATCGAACAGAATTGTGAGGACTTTTTGATTACTTCAACTTCAGCTGTGTTGCTATCAAAGTATTTATAAATTTAAAACTACGATAGCGTGATGAAGAGTATTCGTGACTGAAAGAGCCAAGAAAGTGATTACGAAAAGAAAAACGAGCGATAACATGATGTAAGCAGCATCGAACAGAATTGTGAGGACTTGATTACTTCAACTTCAGCTGTGTTTCTATCAAAGTATTTATAAATTACAAGTTCCAAGAACAAGGTCCAAGGAGCAAAGTAAGACTTGACCTTTCTTTGTACATGGATGTTTGGAACAAAGTTTAAATAACTTTTCTATTGTAAATTTCTAATACGTGTGTGTCTACTGGGGACGGACGAGCTATGAGGCCTGCGGCGGCATTGTACCCTCTCTCCATAATTAACATTTCTCTGGTCGGTTTTGATATTTTGTTTCCCATATTGTCTTTAAGGTGTCTCTAAACAGTCTTTTGAAACGCGTCCGCAGTAGCAGCAGCTCATGTGAAGTATCCAAAGATAAAATGAGAGGAAGAAAAGAAAGAAAGAAATCTCTAATTGAAAAGATTGCATACATAAATATTAGGGGGAGAGAGAAAGAGGTGCTTGAGATGTGTACAGAAGTTCTATCCTGTCATGTTTCATTTTTGAAAAATCCAGATGCCCCAGTTAACAAGTCACATTGCCAAAGTTGGTATCATCATGTCCTTATCATGTTCCAACAAAGGTTGTAACTAGCTAAACACTACTGCACCCTATCCTGTTATGTGCTGCTTCTAATTGACATGCAACCTATTCTGACATAAATAGTAAATCACAATTTATTGCTTTTGAGATAATACGAATAATTTCTCTTTAGACAATGCTGGTTGATCTAGCAAAGACGCACATTTCCACCCACTTCATTCAGTAATCACTTTTCGAAGTGCGTGCGTGCGTGCGTGCGTGCGTGCGTGCGTGTGCGACACCCACTTCCCCGCCCCTGGTAATGTAATCTAAACACTCGACCTCATCCATCCAACACCTGAAGGTGAACCAGGGACACCCGGTACCACGAAACGACCCCCCCCTCTCCCCGGGACACCCCCCTCCCCCCCACGGTCTTGTAGTCTAAACACTTCTCGTAGTTTGCTGAGATTCCACTCACAATCACTCAAGCCGACTGTGCCAACAGGGAGAGTTTTCATGTTTCATCCGTCCTCAGTCGCCAGTCTCAATGATCGTAAAGTCCCAGGAGCGGATTCCACGGGAGCTCTTGTTGCCTGTTCATTCGCATTTGTGCACGTAAAGTATACCGCGTGAACGGCTCTTAAGACACGTTTTGTGACCAGAAGGGCAGATAACAACGTCCACGCAACCCAACTCAGGTTCCGAAAGATGCTTTTCTTTTCTTCTTGTAGTATTATGTAGTATTATTTTCCTGGACGGGCTCACGCGCACCGGAAAGAATGTTATATTATGCCAATCCTGAATGGTCACGTCACCATAAAGAGCATGTAACATGATGACGCCGGACGGGTCATCGGCGCCAGAAAGAGCATGTAGCATTATGTAGCGTCATGTAGCATTATGTCGAGCGAGAACCACCGGACGAAGAGACATGCACCACTGTTTCCTTCAGCACTCCACAGACTCATGTTTTGGGTCCATCAAAGTTTTATTTTTCAGCGGATGTGAATCCGAGTGGCGGGCAGGTTGACAAACTCAGTAGATCTCCATGTCTCTCAGACTACCACACTTCATCAGTCCCTCCCTGTCTATCCCCACCAGGGTTTATATATCTAACCTAAGTGTCCGATTCCCACGATCTGCACGTGTGCTTGTGATTGAAAGCTGCATACTTAGTGACGCTCATAGACGATCAAGGCTTGGAACTATAGCTTCTATGTTTATAGTTAACTGAGTGCTGGGACCAAAGGTGCTGTGTCTGGCCTCCCTACTGTTTGTCGTGCTCTGTGTTAAGTGTAGTTCACAGAGCTATCAAATGTCCCATATCCTCTCCAAACTATACTCTAACAATACATCTAACTAACCTCTCTATTACCTACAGATGGCACGCATATTGTTATATTCTTTTTCTGTACTCTTTCTCACTTTTCTTCTTTTAAAGATTTGTCACTACTGTGTTTCAAGCGTCTTACGCTGAAAAAGAAACATTTCAAAGTTCAAGCCCCATTCATAGTAAATATGCGCACACGTACACCCCGCTATGCAAACGCTTCCACGTTTTTGTTTTTCAGGGCGTTGTTGTGGAATGTATTGCATGTCGTCGTAAAACTAGACGGTGAGAAGACGTGCTCGATCTCTGGTATGTAATGTGAGGATGACTTTTCGTTTTAAAAAGGAAAAGTAAATGAAGAAGGAAAGTGTTTTATATGTATATATATTTTAAGAATGCATCATTCTTTTTTTCTTTGCCCAGCTACAATACTTCGGTTTGCACACACCTCTTGTCTTGTCCTGTCCTGTGGTGTCCGGTCTGTTCTGGTCTGGTCTGGTCTGGATGTTTAGGTATGCAGTAAAGCACGCAAAGACAAGAGGCCTAGACTGAATATACACGTAAGTTTTTTTTAAGTTATGTGATTTCCCATGACTTTGAATGACTTAGGTTAGCGGTGTGTTTGAGTTCTACCTCCCATCCACTTTTCTGCAAGCCTGCATCGTGAGGGTGATGCCCATCTCTTCTTACAATGATTGCAAAATACAAAAACACCTTTACTTTCTCTATCTGCTAGGTCTTGGAAGGCGTAAGTAAATACACATCTAGCTGACAACAATAGCCCAATATATTTGTATATAACAACAATATCTAAGCTTTTTGTCTCCAGAAACACAAGCCTCTTTCTTTGAAATAAATCCCCCATTTCTAACAACAACGATTTTCTATTTTCCTAAGTTTATCGCCAGCTCTAAGTGCTGAGACATGTTATACATGATATTCAGTTGGTTCTGCAGTCCTATTACAGTATCAGAGAACAAGGCTACATCATCTGCGAAAAGCAAGATAAGCAACTCAATAAGTTCGGGAGAACTGAATGCCATGACGTACATTATTTCTAATTTCGCATGTTAATTAATTAATAAATTGAGCAGGACTACAAATTTCTCCCCTGCTTTAACTCACTTGTGACGGAGAATCCTACCTAGAGTAGGTCCCGGGGGGCCGGGGCATTTTTAGCCTTTTTTCAAAAATTCATAAAAAAATCCCCCAAAACAATAAAAACATTATTTAAAATTGCTAACTAACTACAATAAATAAAGAAAACTCATTTCTTACCGTGTTTCTTGGACCTTGTTCCATAATTTTGTAAATCCTTTGATGGAAACACAACTGAAGTTGAAGAAATCAAAAAGTCCTTGCCATTCAGTCTCAGTGTCTGTTCGGTACTCTTCACTACACGTGCTCGCTCGTTTTTCTCTTCGTAATCACTTTCTTAGGTCTTTCAGGCACAAATACTCTTATCTTCATCCACTTTATCACAGTAAATTTGCGAAACAATGTCATTTTCCTCTTTAGCGTGTAATTTGAAGCGCAAATCTAGCATTTCTCAAGTGACAGACCACACGCGGACCCCCCCTTCAAATTATTGCCGGAAACGGATCTGATTGACAGTTTAAAACACAGAAAAGGGAAGCAACTCGTGAAGAAATGATTCAGCTTTCGATTGTAAGAGTTCTTTCCCTTAAAAGATTAGCAGATGACATTTTAAAAATCATAATTCGAACCGACTTAATCTGGCCCGTAAGGCGGAAACGTAGTGCCAATGGAGCGGGCTGTCGGTTATTCGCACGGTGTCAAAGAGTTAAGCCACGGGGGCAGTCAAAAAACTCAGTAAGGCCATCTCCAGCTCTTCAGTACAAAGGCTGTATGTCTCCCGTACAGACCACGCCAGTGAGGGTGCCTTGCACAACTGTGCATTCTTCCGCAATCTATAATCGACTCGTCACAAACAGTTCAAGCACCATCTAACGCTTACCCTGCTGCCTCCAGACACAGGTTCTGCCACCATGAAACTATCTGGCAAAACGGGACTTTTTCGGCAAAGAGAGCTCTGCCATCTTGCTGATGTGTCTAAGCCAGATGACGCCGGGTCCAGGCCAGCAGAGCAGCGCAATGAGCCGGGGTCACGACAGGTCGCAGTGCGGGACCCCTTGAACACAGCGTAGCCTCACCCAGCAGGTTCTTAATCGTCTGGTCCCTGACGGTGACACTTCTGGCTGCTCGCACCTGCCTTCTGGGTGTGTTGGCGGCGGCTGTTCTGTCCTGTAAAGCCGAAAGACGACAAATCTGTCGTCCTGTCTGGATGTCGATTTTGGGGGTCCCAATCATCTAAGCTCGCTGACGCTTCCTGAGCGGTCTCACAATATCATGGTGACTTAATGAAATACCCCAGTCGACGACTAAATTCCCAGAACGCGATGCCTTCCTACAGCAGCCTAATCGCCCGGCCGCGATCAGCCTCACTGACTCGTCGTCTTGGAGGCATGGTTAGAAACTATCTTTCGAAAGCGTCCATAGATACCCACCAGTTTACAACACTGGCTGAACTGTGCTCACATTGCAGAAGCCTTGCACGTTCACTACGGGTTTTCACCCGTTCAGTTGTGTTTTGTCACCTACATGCGTGTGATTTGCACACATTGTCTTGCATCTTGGGTGAACTTGTGTGGCTGCCTCCACGAACACCCCCCTCCCGTCCCAGTACTGATTTTCACGCACACGACGGTCACTACTTCACCACGAAACAAGGTGCAGCTAAATGCATAGGGTCAGATTTACACTGCAAATGAGACACCTCTGTGACCTGTCTGCCAAAGTACAGTGGGTCTTTCAATTCTTTTGAAGAGCATAGCAAAAGATCTTCGGGTGAACCGCAGAGGAAATGGCTGACTCGGGGGGGGGGGGGGGTAGTTAAGGGCCTGTAAAGGGTTGGCAAAGGACAGCGAAGTATTTCTGCTATTGTTCGCGAGTCAATGGTTTGTATTTTTTTTCCACTCAAACTCCCTCAGCCTCCTGCACACCCCCTTAGACGCCTGCTCAACGGTACTGGGGCCTGATCTGCTCCGGGTTAGTCTTTGAGCGCTCTGTGATGTGGCTGCGTTAACTAGTTTTCCAAACATTTTTAGTACTCTGACATCGTCAGAACAGTTTCAAGAGATTTGACTTTTGGTATGTACGTTTGTGACCCAGTCGTCATTTCATAGCTAAATAAAAGTTTCCAGACTAAGAAAACTGACATTGTCACGCCGAAGCAATTAGCGTGATCACATTCAATATCACACATGGTGGGAACCTCGTCTGTCTTTGTTTTACCACGTGCAGAAGTGGACAAACAACAACGAGCATCTGTGTCGTAGTGAGGATCCTGATTACGAACGGTATTTCCTGAAAGTTTGTCTTCAGAGAGAACTTGTATTGTCGCACATCTTGCTGGCTGAAGGCTGAACTGCTGACACACTGGCCATTGCTTAGCTTACTGTTCAATGGCTGGATCGCGATATTTGTTGGAAACACTGTACAAAATTTTAGAGACAGAACACTGTAAACAAGAATTGTTTTTACAGTGATCTAGAACGCTTTAAATGTGGTGATGCTAAACTAGCGTGAAAGTGTTCTGGTCTGTGTTCTCGATATTGTTCATATGGCCTGAAGTGCATAAATGGTGTTCTGATAATATTCAAGATATTTTCCAGCATCAAGCGTTTAGTCAAGTAGGGGGATGGTAAGAAGACTTAGAACACAAGTAGCACATATCTGACAAAGTGGACTTTTAAACGCTCCCTAACAACATACATCTACACAGAAACATTTGACATCTCGTGAAATTATTCGGGAACTATGCTGGTGTGATCACGGTTGGAATAATGGATCCACGTGTGTCTATGCATGTAAGTAAGTATGTGTGTGTGCGTGTGTGTGCGTGCGTGCGTGCGTGGGTGCGTGCGTGCGTGCGTGTGTGTGTTTCAAGTCATAATGACTTTGTGACTTAAGTTACACTACAATAATGGAAAATAAACAGCCAAACATTTATATCAGGATCAAAATCACTTAAACCAATCTAGCTACAGTCCTTAGATTTATTTCATAACATGACTCATATTACGGTCTTAATTTTAACGTGCATGTTTTGTCGCCATTTCTCAAAAATACTTAAATATATCTAGTCAACTTTGATCTCGTTCCATGGCCGAGTACACGATATGTTGTAAACTTTAAGACAGTTGTCATTTGAACTTACTAGCTGCAATGATTTGTTTTGTATATGAGGTGACCTCTTTTGATTAGTTGGCTCTAGTTATACATCGCACGTGCCCAAATGTTGTACACCATTACAATCAATAGAACCCGTGTTTACGCATGTATTTTTAAAAGAAAAAAAGTAACTGCTGCTCAGACTAAATAAAAGTGAGAACAAGTAATACTTAGCCGAACGAAAATTTACAAAACAAGACCTTATGATCTACTTGAATTAAAATTGAAACTCAATGAGCCAAAAGGACTATATTATAAAGTGGTAAATGCAGAAGAAAAACAAGTGAATGCCGCTTGGAGGATAAGCCCAAATTAAATGTAAAACAAGGGAACTGTACCAAGGTAGAAAGGGACAAAGACGAAGACAATCTACATGTTTGGGGGCACTACCCCTTCATCAGGACGACACACAAAAAAACGACGAAAAAACGAAAAGGAAAAAGACTTATCTGCAGTAGATGTGGCGCGGTGGCTGCAAGGCAGGAGAATGACAGAGGGACAGTGAGTAAGAAAGGTTAAAAAGAAGGGCAGCCAATCGCAAGGTGGGTAGGAAAGGGTAGAGAAGGGTGGGGGTGGAGAGTGGGCGGGGCAGAGAGAAAGAGAAAGCAGCGCGGGTAAGGGGAGAGAGAGAGAGTGGGAAGGAGGTGAGAGAAAAAGTTAGAGACGGAGGGGTGAAGGGGTTAAGGGAAGGGAGGGGGAGGGTCAGTGTTTTAGGTTGAGTCCAGTAGGTGCCATGGTACCGAAATGGGTAATGAAGTAGGACTCCATATTCTTGCGGTCAGTGGAGTCGCCCTTCATTTTCCAGATACCACAGACCCTCATGTTGTCGGCTGTGTGTAGGGGTGTGCTGAAGTGACGTGCAACTGGTGTGTTTCTGCAGTGTTTAGTGTCGGCTAGATGTTCTATGAAGCGGGTGTTGAGAGTGCGGTCTGTCTCCCCGTCGCAATGTTGGTCAGGGAAGATAATCGACTGAAAAGGCACCAAGGCTTATCTTCCCTGACTGTGACGTAGTTTGATGGACTGGGTGAACAACGGCACAAGCCGCATGTTTTGAAACAGATGCGTCAGCTGATATTTCAGCAGCACGGCAACCTCACCTTTCACCATGACAATTCCCGCCCACACACGCCTGCTTGTGCCTGCTTCGGGGCAGCTTGAGTGTAGGATACCTGTGTCTCCGTGTGAGACTGCACGCGTATTTGTTGCTTGTGAGAAGGAGTGGGGGTGAGTGTGTGGAATTTTATGACTTTATTTGGCGCCTTCCAACTTCTATTATTGCTACTATTTTACATTATATACATAAGAAAACAAGGTTCTATACATTTATAACTGAGATACAAGCAAATATTAACATTAATAAAGCACAGCGATAGATATATATTGTAACCACACAGTATAATAAACGCCGTGTGCCTTTCGATCGCAAGACACAAAAACGGAATATAAAACGACTTTATTTTGTCAATTTATTTTGTATTTAATCAAGTAAAAGGTGCGATAGATCTATATATTCATCCTAGATCCCTTACTGCCTAAGTTAATAACGACAAATACGCGTACGTTTCAAAACTTACATCGAAATAGAACTGTCTTCCCTTCTCTCTATCTCTCTTACTGTTTCAGGGTTGTGTACAGAACAGTAAAGCGTTTTTCATCATCCGGGTTCGACCAAAAGGTTGGGATGGTGAAGCAGCAGGAACAGCTTGTGAAAGTAAGCTGACGGTTCCTGCTTTGCTTGCATCACATGCAACAGGTGTTCGATCGTCCTGAGGTCCGGAGAATTTGCGGATCACTCCATGCCAGCCGCTTGCTGCTCCTGCAGAAAGGTGGTTACGACCCGATCCCTGGACGATCTGACATTGTCCTATTGCCTGCAGCGCTGTTAGTACGAATGGCTGCTGAATGTTATCCCTGTAGGCCACGCAGATGCCGTTGCCTTGCACACTGTGCAGTCGTGTTCTGCACCTCATGCCCATTCCTCACCAAAACATGATCAACATGCCGCTAAATACTTTACGCACCTTCTAAGTTGCATCGTGATAAACAATGACCTTGTCGCTTCCAGACGCTTATTGTGCCGTCGTTAAACGATATGCGGCAGAGTAACGTGAAATCTTGCCACTGCTTCCGTGTCCAAAGCAGATGACGCCCAACCCTGTGCTGCCTAACACCGCGATTACCCGGCAACAGTGAAGGTCTTTGAAAACAGAACTCCACAGAAATGTATGAAGCAGATGACATTTTCAATAATATGCCCAAACACAAACATATTTTTGATCCAGAAAAACATACATAAGACACGCACGCTGTGACACAGCTGGAGCTAGGTAACTGGAAGAAAATCTGTGTATTACTACACCTCCATTAAGATTAATAAGGCAAAGGGATGTATATATATATATTGTATTCACACAGTATAATAAATGTATCCCTTTCGATCGCAAGACACAAAAACGGAATATAACAACGACTTTACTTTGTCAATTTATTTTGTATTTAATGAAGAAAAGCTGCGATAGACCCATATATTCATGGTAGATCACTTCCTGCTTAAGTTAATAACCACAAATACGCGTAAGTTTCAAAATTTACATCGATATAGAGCCGTCCTGCCCTTATTATTATTGAACGTATGGTTGCCTACAAATTGCAATTCCTTTAACCCGTTTTTACTGCAATGGTTTACTCTTTAAATGAGAGTGCAAGAGTTTTCCCTCTCCCCATGCTCCAGTCATTTTCTCTCTTCCCTTCTCTCTATCTCTCTTGCTGTTTCAGGGTTGTGTACAGAACAGTAAAGCGTTTTTCATCATCCAGTTGTGACCAAAATGTGGGGATTTCAGGTCCCGCCTCCAACACATGTTTTTTGTTTTTATTGCCAGCTGCACTCTGTGATATAATCTGAGCTGCTGATTTGCTAAAAATCTTGAAACAAATTTCGTGATAACTTTAGTTTGGTGTATGTGGGAGAACAGTTAGTGGAACATTGCAGAGTGGACTAAGTGATCATAGACTGTGTGCATCGGTGATTACAATAAAGTAGAGAGGCAGAGTTGGTTGTAGTTAAAGCAATCGCGCCATACTGTTGTGTAGACGTAAAGAGATGGACTGAGACTTGTTCGAGAAGCCTGGAGTACAGTGCAGGAACTTGATAAGTGCACGGGCACAACCTCCCACCGTAGAGAAACCATATTGTTGGTTAGACGTACCCATGGCACCCACGGGCATGGAATTTGGAGGAAAACATTTTTTCTGCTTTGTTTCCACTTGTTTACAGGACGACAAGTCAAACTGGGTTGCTCCCCTTGTGCGGCCACCCACACAAGCTCTTCCTTATGCGCAACAGGGGAGATGGAAGGTGTCGCGGTATTGTCTCTGTCGTGTCTAGGGGTATGGCGCTTATGTGTTTTACTCGTCTGCTCGTTGACTAGAGTTATCACAACATAAAAATGTGTCAAGAAGGGGGAAACTAGCACTGCAATCGCTGCCTAATTTAATCTATTTCCA
>SMGT01005187.1:14743-36643 GCA_004794575.1 Lanistes nyassanus
CAATCGGCATACGGCAATCGGCATACGGCAATCGGCATACGGCAATCGGCATTTCACATTTCGGCCCTTAACATTTGCGGTCGGGCGCCTATATAGCCCTGAGCGCGGACTTGCCAGAAAAACGCGAATGGGCTTTCTACCCGTTCTAGGTGGTAAGCTGTAGCCCGGAGTGTTATTCGCCCCCACCTCGCAGCCGACCCCCTCTCAGGGTGACGGGTCAACCGAGGGACGGGGTGCGGGTTCCCCTCGCTCTCAGCTGGCTACCTTCCCCGCTCCACCGCGCGGTCTCTCCTGGCTGTTTTGTCGAGCCAATTGGGTCGGCCGTAACAATTTGCTCTACCTCCTGATTGGGTAGGCAACTAGACGCCGGAAAAATCACAACAGAAGAGAAGACAAGGGTAGGGGAGGGGACGGCTGCCTCTAAGATGCCAACATTTGAGGCTCCCATTGCATAGTAGGACTAAGGGATTGCTTAGGTGGGAAGATCTGGCCACCTTCACCCACTCCTTTGGTCTCTAGGTCTCCTCCCACCCTTAAACATGCTCTGGTTTTCGGATACCTGGATATCCATAGAGTGGAGCGCGTTTCCTGTTAATCTTGTCAACTGCATTTTGTCGGGGATCATTAGTGTGCTTCCATCAGTCTCCATGGTAACTCCTGCCACTTTCTGTTGTGGAAACCTGACAGGATATGACGGTCGTTCCTCATCTCAGGCTGTAAAACCACAGCGCCACAGATCTGATATGGACACAGTCGTGTTGTTATGCTCGTTTTCCATTTTACCATATGCGTCCGTGCGTGCGTGCGCGCGCACGCCCGTGTCTGTGTGTGTGTGCCCGTGTGTGTGTTTGCGCGTTGGCCATTAATCTGAAGATGTATACCCACTGTTCACATTATTAACTTCAAAGCAGATACAAAAGAGACTATGGCATTTAATCAATGTCTGCTTTTCATTTTATATCGGATTACATGCAACTAGCAAAACTAAATAAGCCTGAATCGGTTTTAAAGTCAATTATCAGTACGTGATCTGTGTGGCAGCAAAATTAGACTGGAAAGAAGGACGATAATATTAAAAGCAGTATTATCACTGTAAGTGGATATCTTGAAAGTGTTTGGAAATATACGATACCGTTTGGGCTGTCGGTCTATTCTAGTGTATCCCAGTGTGCTAATAAGGTTAACTGCTGGGAATGACTTGTGTAAATAGGTAGTCATCCCCCCAACCACCACCACCACCACCACCACCACCACCACCACCACCACCACCACCACCACCACCACCACCACCACTACCGACGACGACGACGACGACGACGACGACGAACGATAAAACAAACCATTCCAAGAAACGAGACCTATTTTCATGTTCGGAAAATGTTCAGGAATGCATCTCTCAATCGTTTACAAAGATGTGTAACGATGTTTCGATTGAAAGGACGCACAAGCATTTTTAAGAAGACCAATCATCCTTCATATTATTTTTTTAGCAATTTAGAAAAATTCATTTTGTAGCCGTTCGTTGTCATTTTTACAGAAACCTCTTCTGAATATGAGGGGGAAAATCGAAGAAAATTAAAGCCTCTTGCAGTAGGAATCAAAGCCTGTAGAAAGAGGAGCGTTGTCAGGCCCCATTTATTTGTCAGAACGTTCACAGAAAAAGCGACAGCAACTAGTAATCAAAAATTGGTGTCTTGTAAAGGAAAAAATTGATAAATGTATGTGTATAAGTCTTTAAATGTTTTTCGGCACCATCTTGGTCGAAGATTCATGTTCTAATTAAGGAAGGACAACTTGGAGAAGGAGAAGGACTTGAAAAAGAGAACACCCCTTGATGATGATAACGACGACCAGAACAATTTTCAAATCTTTGACCCCGAAGGACCAGCAGGGCTAAGAAACCCCAGAGGCCTCATAGATTTACATGTTTAAAAAAATACCGCTCAAAAACTACCATACTCACAAGAATATATTTTACATAGAAATATCTATTCTTCGGCATCACAATGGAAACAATACTTTTAGTTAAAAATATTAAATACTGCTTACAATTTGGTCCCAAATATAGTCACTTTTTGCACACACATAAAACGAAACACATGTAGCCATTGTGAACGACGCAAGTAGACCTGGCCACCGGCTACACTAAACCTCGTTTGGCAAGCCGAAACTGTTGCCGAAACTCATTTAGACAGTGCAGGGGAAACAACCGATGCTAGAGCTTTACAACGATACAAAGTTTATTTCCCTTATACCGTTAAATGCGTCGCTGCAAATTTTTAAATCCGTCATAAGTTTGCAAGGCGCGCGGCCTCGACGGTCAGTCGGCCGTCTCTAGAAATCCGGGCGCGACGGCTTCAAATAAATCTCTGCAAGCATGAAGCTTGGTCGGTAGTGTCTGGTTAATAAGTGACTCAAAATATTTACTTTTAAGAAATAGAATATTTGTAGATTTTACGTCATGAAATAAATATGTTATGTTGTAATTTTTTATTTTAAAAAATATTGAGACGGCTTCCTGGAAAACATATCCGCTGTATATATAAGCATATATCAAAATACATCATTATTTCCCACTTACGTGTACATTTTTTTACAATTAAAACCTAAACGACGGAGCTCGGCAATCCACAGACGTTCTTCTTACCAGAGACCAAAATAGAGGTTTGAGTTAATGGAAATAAAGAGCAATTTAGAAAAGAGCTATTTCAAACCACAAGAAATTCTGTTCTTGAGATGTCTTTATTTCCTGAACTTGGAGGTTGTGTTCAGAGTATTCACAGCCAATCATCTTCAGGAGTGTTTTAGGTCATGATCTAAGTGTAGAAAGCTGTGATGAGAACCGGATAGTGCTGTCAGAGGTCTTAGAAAGAGGGTCTTCAGGCAGGTCTTAAAACAGTATCTTCAGACTGCCCTCTCCTCCCTGAGTAATGTTCTCTGCTCTGCTGAAGTATGTTACTTCGCATATTGTTCTGGTGTCTCCTTAAAACCACTTTAAAAGCGTCTGCAGAGGCAGTAGTTCCTGTCAATAATCGAACGCTATATGACAGGATGGAGAAAAGAAAGAAGTGGAAGTTTTAAATTGAAACAGGGTAAATGGAAAGGAAGGCAAGGGGAGGGTAGGGGAGGGGACGGCTGCCTCAAAGATGCCAACATTTGAGGCTCCCATTGCATAGCAGGACTAAGGGATCGCTTAGGTGGGAAGATCTGGCCACCTTCACCCACTCCTTTGGTCTCTAGGTCTCCTCCCACCCTTAAACATGCTCTGGTTTTCGGATACCTGGATATCCATAGAGCGGTGCGCGTTTCCTGTTAATGTTGTCAACTGCATTTTGTCGGGGATCATTAGTGTGCTTCCATCAGTCTCCATGGTAACTCCTGTCTCTTTCTGTTGTGGAAACCTGACAGGAGCTGACGGTCGTTCCTGGATCTCAGGCTGGAAACCCACAGCGTCATAGATCTGGTACTGACACAGTCGTGTTGGCATGCTCGTCCTGTGCTGGCATTTCTCCCATTTTGTCACATGGTGCTTTTTTATCGAAGTGGTTTGGGGTTTGTGTGGAGAGATAAAGGTTTTTTTCAAGCGAATTTAAGGTACATGATGCGGATTGTCTTCAAAAAGACTGGTGAAATAAAATACCTGATAGTGATCGATGCTTTTTTTTACACTTTACACTTCATTCAAAACCAGCGTAGTGCAGGAACATTTCCTTGAAGAGCTGAAACATTTCTGTATGAGAGAAAACTTTTAAAAACTGTTTACTGATTAACTCAAATCTTGTCATCAACAACATTGCAGTTCTTCACTAATCAAAAGAATTGAAAGACAAGTCCAAACTGCAAGCGCTACGATGGAAGAACCAAAATCGGTAGATACAAAAGCAAGCTGAAGTATAAAGGCCAACAACAGATTTAAGGGACTATTTTGATTGCAACATCACCATTATAAAAGACACAAGCCACGTATACAACAGTCAATGCACGCGCAGCACAGACTAATCAATGTTAAAAACGTGTGCCCTCCATTG
Organism: Lanistes nyassanus; assembly: GCA_004794575.1. Lineage (NCBI taxonomy): Eukaryota > Metazoa > Mollusca > Gastropoda > Architaenioglossa > Ampullariidae > Lanistes > Lanistes nyassanus. The sequence continues at coordinate 18,772 of SMGT01005187.1, forward strand.
GGCTGCACGCAAAGAAACCACCGTTGTCACATGGACTGAGCCGAGGTTCCTACCGTCATGTGGGGGATCGCTTGCCGCTCCTGGTGAAGCAGCAGGAACAGCTTGTGAAAGTCAGCTGACGGTGCCTGCTTTGCTTGCAGTCGATGCCCCATCACATCCGACAGGTGTTGGATCGTCCTTTGATCGTCCGGAGAATGGGCAGATCACTCCATGCCAGCCACTTGCTGCTTCTGTAGCAAGGTAGTTACGACCCCAGTCGTGGATGAACTGACATGTTGCTATTGCCTGCAGCGCTGGCAGTACGAATGGCTGCTGAATGTTACCCCTGCAGGCCACGCAGATGCCGTTGCCTTGCACACTGTGCAGCCGTGTTCTGCACCTCATGTCTATTCCTCACCAAAACATGCCGCTAAATACTTTAAGCACCTTGTAAGTGGCATCGTGATAAACAATGACCTTGTCGCTTCCAGACGCTTATTGTGCCGTCGTTAAACGATATGAGGCAGAGTAACGTGAAATCTTGCCACTGCTTCCGTGTCCAAAGCAGATTACGCCGAACCCTTACCCGGAAACAGTGCAGGTCTTTGAAAACAGAACTCCACAGAAATGTACGAAGCAGATGACATTTTCAATATTATCACGACACATATACATATTTTTCATCCATAAGAAATGGACGTTGTGACCAGCTGGAGGTAGGTAACTGGAAGATAATCTGTGTATTACTACACCTCCATTACTAGACAGAATTAAACTTATAGTCCTCACACCTTGTAGTTATCAAATAGTCATCGTTTTTCAGGAATTACAATTAGTATTAAACATCCAAATACGGAAACTTAGGAGTAGATCTGAAGGTTAATTCAAGGATCCTTTTCCAACAAGAGATGTCGTCTCTGTTGAAAGAAATGAGTACTGAACTACATCGTTCATTTTCAGTTCTCTCATTCTCTTGCCCTGTTTAGCAAGATAGCCATTTTGCATGTAAGGTAGGACTCAAGCATTTGTCTCAACTCGGTAAGCAGTCGATTTAGTTCTGATCGAAACTTGCTGCCAGTGAGACAGTAAAGATAGAAATTGATTGCACTGTTGCTGTACCATAATAAGCTGACGATGTCGTACACAAAACGATAAACATCTTCCTTGTCATAATTAACATTCACCTCGTTCAAGATGTATGGCTTTACCAGTATTATCAAGCAGTACGGACTTGATACCACAATAAAAGTGAACGACAGGACAATCAATGTAAAGGTCATGGATGAGGCTGTCTTCTCACGAGAGATAACTTTTTGTGTCCCACCGACACCCAGCCTCTGACGAGCCTCCTTTAATGAGGTCACAACGGTTTTAAGAAGAATGAGATTGGATGCCAGCAAAATAATGAACGGGGTAAGGGAAAAGACTAGCAAGTCGACCCACGACCAAACGCTGTAGTAGAAATTCGAATAGCCCTGGGTGGCTACCGTACATTGTGGTTCAAACGTGTCATTGGAAGTTGGCCTGGAAACAACCCCCCAGCCAAACAGAAGGTGTGTGTGAATTAGCATAATGAAAGCAAAGAGACACACGATGAAGACAAGCGACCTTCTGAAGGTTATGAGAGAGCTTACACGATGCGGCCACACGACCGACACCGCCCTCTGAAGAGTGACAGCCACCAGAAGCCAGGCGCACAAGGCACTGGTCGTGTAAATGAGCCAGACGACCATCTTACACACGAAATTACTCGTAGCCATGATGTCATACTTTAAGATACGATTAACCCAGAGCACGAGGAGACTGGAATACAACAGTATAAGATCGGTTACTGCCAATGCAGTGAGATAGAGAGAGACGGTGTACTTTCTCTGAGAGCTGAGTCTGTGATGAACGGCTATAGACATAACGTTTCCAAATGTGCCACATAACAGAATAAAGGGAGGAACCACAGTCCATAGTAGATTGGCAGTTCTTGCCAAAGGCAAGTCGTCGTTGCCGATTTCTAAGTGACGGCTGACGGTTGGTACTTTCCCCTTGTCTGACCTGTTCATTTTCCTTCGGGTATATGTACAGATGTCTCGTTAACGTGGTCTCTGAATGACATATAACCGGACAAAAGCAGAATAAATCCATCACGTTTTCAATTTTACCTTGTGTGTGTGTGTGTGTGACATGAGCCTGGAAATCTATACCCAGCTTCATATAATTCACTAATGACAGGTACAAAAGAAACTTTGACATTTATTTAATTTCTCCTTTTTTCAGTTCGTTTAATATCGAATGACATGCAAATAGCAAAACTAAATAAAGCTGTATCCGTTTTAAAGTCAATTATCAGTACGTATTCTGTGTTGCAGCAAAAATAGGCTGATAATATAGACTGAATTATTGACATTTATTGCTGCAGGACATTTAGCTACAGTTTTCCTGTACGTAATATTCTCTAACTAAATAATTTTTTTGGTAACAAAAATAATATAATTATTAATATCCAAACAGTCACGGTGAAATATTTAAGTGCTTAAATTCGATATAGTTTTTTTGCATGAATAAAAACAGAGGAATTCAAATAAAAGAGTTCACAGTTCATCGGTAATATAGACATTTGTCGTGAGCTATGAAATACATTTTCTACCCGTTATTTTTCGTCCTTGTTTTGAGGTTGTTTTTTTTAGGTGTGTGGGTATTGTAATATAATGATGTTTGTAATATAATCGTGTGTGTGTTTGTGTGTGTGTAAAAGGGTACTTTTGTACCGTTCCATAGCCTAAAGGTTAAAAAAAAATAGTTGGTTCATACTTTTGAAACTCACATTGTGAAAAGACTAGTTTCTGGTAAAATGAGGCATCCAAGTCCCCCAAAAGGAATATTTTCGAAAAGTCCTATTTGTTATAGTTTACCGATCACGTGTGCTTAGTCACTTTCCACACCCATCTGTGTTTTAAAGGCGGCATTACCGCTCGGCGTACACAGGTCAGGGGACGTAACTCTGTCATGCCTCTTGACAGGCTTCGTTGAGGAGAAAATGGGGGCGAGATTTTTCTGACGTCATCTACATCTCGCTGCGATTTGTTGACAGCCCCATTTCTGTGCAACATCGTAGCTTTCTGCAATAACCTAACACCTTCACTGTGCAGTATACATTTCGAGTGGATAAGTTGCAGATGGTGACTTACCATGATTATCCAATAACTTGAGCAGTTTGTTGTGTGCATTACAATGACTTTGTGATTTACATTACAGCATTGGAAAATAAACAGCAAAGTATTTATATTAGGATCAAAATCACTTAAGCCAATCTAGCTACAGACCTTAGATTTATTTCATAACATGACTCATATTACGGTCTTATTTATTAACGTGCATGTTTTGTTGCCATTTCTAAATAAATACTTAAATATATCTAGTCAACTTCTATCTCGATTTTGGGTTTTCCATGGCTGATTACACGATATGGTGTAAACTTTAAGCCTGTTGTCATTTGAACTCACTAGCTGCAAAGATTTGCTTTGTATATGAGGTGACATCTTTTGATTAGTTGTGATTGGCATATGCGCACTCTTTGGCGATCGTGGACAGTGCATGTTTGGAGCTATGGCTTCTGTGTGTATGGTTGTAAACTGAGTTCTTGGCGGCTAAAAGTGATGTGTCTGGCGTCTCTAGTGTCTGTCCTGCTCTATGTTAAGTTTAGTTCCCGGACCTTGTCATATGTGCAATGTCCTCTCCCAAACTGTACTCTAACAATACACCTAACTAGCATCTCTGGTACCTACAGATGGTACGTATATTGTTCTACTGCGCTTCTTAACGCATGTTTTTTTAAAGAAAACAAGTAACTGCTGCTCAGACTAAATAAAGGTGAGAACGAATATTACTTAGCCGAACGAAAATGTACAAAACAAGACCTTATGATCTACTTGAATTAAAATTGAAACTCAATGAGCCAAAAGGACTATATTATAAAGTGGTAAATGCAGCTTTAACTCGTTAGTCTCTAACTGTCTATTCTGTAAATATCGAAAGTTGCATTTTTGGGGGGTCGCTATGTTGGTCAGGGAATGGAATCGACTGAAAAGGTGCCATGGCTTATCTTCCCTGACTGTGACGTAGTTTGATGGACTGGGTGCTAAACAATGGCACAAGCCGCGTGTTGCGAAACAGATGCGTCAGCTGATATGTCAGCAGTACGGCAACCTCACCTTTCACCATGACGATTCCCGCCCACACACGCCAAGGCTCACACTGGCCTTCCTGCAGAAGAAACTCGTTCAGGCGATGTCTTGGCCCTCCATCAGCCCATACCTGAAGCCAATCGACCACACATGGGACCATCTGCAGGAAGAAGTGAACGCTGTCCAGCCGAGGACGACAACAGCTCGCCAGCTGGAGCAGGTTCTCAGGCAGATCTGCGCAAACATGTCTATGGTGGTGGTGAACCATCTGGTGCACTCCATGCCAACACGAAGACAGGTCGCGTTCGACGCCAACGGGGGAAACACCCGCTACTGACTTTAGACTCTGAATTCAGAGGTTCGGGACATTTTGAACGGTTTCCAAGCATGGCAGATGAACACACATTGTGTAGAGAATCACTGTACCAGTTTTCTTGAAAACTGATCTTTTCAAACCTTTTTGAATGAAAGGAAAAAAATTGAGTTCGTTCAAATCACTAACTAATTTGCGTTTCGTTTGGTTTTCAGTATATATATAGTTATGTCTTGTTTGTGCCTGCTTCGGGGCAGCTTGAGTGTAGGATACCTGTGTCTCCGTGTGAGACTGCACGCGTATTTGTTGCTTGTGAGAAGGAGTGGGGGTGAGTGTGTGGAATTTTATGACTTTATTTGGCGCCTTCCAACTTCTATTATTGCTACTATTTTACATTATATACATAAGAAAACAAGGTTATATACATTTATAACTGAGATACAACCAAAATTAACATCAATAAAACAAAGCGATAGATATATATTGTATACACACAGTATAATAAACGTTGTATGCCTTTCGACCGCAAGACACAAAAACGCCTTCTAACTTCTATTATTACTATTATTACACCATTGTGTCACGGACGCGTATGCGCGTAACTTTTGAGTGCAGGTATCATAAGGACGGGCATCAATGTACTCTCTATCAGCATAAACTTTGATAGAAGTCCAGATGGTTGTTATTAATTGATTATAGCAGTTTTAATTTTTTGTTTGTTTGCTTGTAAGTTACTTTCTGAATTGATTATCCACATACAAGAATTGTGTTAAAATGATATAACTTATCATCATTGTGTATTGACTATTGCCAGTATTGGTGAGTACAGAGAAAGAGGGATGGTTACTGGTCAGTTACTTCAGTCACCAACTGAGTAATGTTAGGGGAGAGGAAAATCTCGCGCAGAGAGGGGCGAAGGCGGGAGAGGTGTAGGGTGGTTCTGTGTGGAAGGGAGTTGATGTGTGTTCCATAGTGAACACCAGAGTGTTTTCTGGAGTGCTTTGAGTGTCTCCTCAATCGGTGGAGACTTATCTTATCTGTGCTATAGCGTCAGCGTCAGCAGCCTGGGCAGCTATAATTTGCTGCGCAGAGATTTTTTATTTTGTAGAAGACCTTTGGGAAAGCGGTAACGTACGCATCTTTCGGTCTTATGTCGTTAACCCCAACATTCGTGAAAGCAGGGTACAGACTGTTATGGCACGAAGTTATCCGTGACTGTGGAATTGAGTGAAATATAAACATTTAGGACTTTATTAGTAACCAAACCTGGAGATTGAAGGAAGTGAAAGGTGCGATAATCTTTGGTGTGGTCTGGGGTGTAATAAGTGTCTTGAAGTTATTAGTAACAGTGGAGCTGGTGAAATGGCTGAAAGGGAGTTATGCTCTATACGCTACTGTGCGAATGGTGGGTGTGATTGCTAAGGGGAATGAGTGTAGATGCAATTTCTGCTAGAGTTGCCTGGGATTTTTAAGACTTTGTAAATTTTATCTGTGTTTAGTGAAATTGCAGTGTGTTGGCCGATGTGGACTTTGGCTTGTACCTACAGTGATTGAAGTGAGTGAATTCTTTTAATTTTGAGGGTTTTGGTAAACCCGGGGAGTTTAAGAAATTATACCTGGCTGGGGCCTCGTTGATTTCGCTGGCGGTCTTGTGATGTGTTTTGCACGAGTGTTGGTAGAAAGAACACGCCCCTACAACCCCTCCTTTTACTGATGAGATTGACTGCGGTGAGAGGCTGGGGGGAGGTTGTAGCACTTATATACCTAAGCAAACGAGGTTATATACATTTATAACTGAGATACAACCAAATATTAAGATTAATAAGGCAAAGGGATATATATATATATATATTGTATACACACAGTATAATAAATGTATCCCTTTCGATCGCAAGACACAAAAACGGAATATAGCAACGACTTTATTTTGTTAATTTATTTTGTGTTTAACGAAGAAAAGCTGCGATAGACCCATATATTCATGCTAGATCGCTTACTGCTTAAGTTAATAACGACAAATACGCGTACGTTTCAAAACGTACATCGAAATAGAACCTTCCAGCCTTTATTATTATTGGTATGGTTGCCTAAAAATTGCAATTCCTTTTCCCCCTCTTTTACTGCAGTGCTTTACTCTTTTAAATTTGAGTGCAAGTGTTTTCCCTCTCCCCATGCTCCAGTCATTTTATCTCTTCCCTTCTCTCTCTCTCTTGCTGCTTCAGGGTTGTGTACAGAATAGTAAAGCGTTTCTCATCATCCGGGTTCGACAAAAAGGTGGGGATTTGAGGTCCCGCCTCAGACACATGGTTTTTTTTGTTTGTTTGTTTTTTGTTTTTGTTTGTTTTTGTTTGTTTTGCCAGCTGCACTCTGTAATATAATCTGAGCTGCTGATAGCTTTAGTTTTCTTGATAACTTTAGTTTGGTGTATGTGTGAGAACAGTTAGTGGAACATTGCAGAGTGGACTAAGTGATCATAGACTGTGTGCATCGGTGATTACAATAAAGTAGAGAGGCAGAGCTGGGTGTAGTTAAAGCAATCGCGCCATACTGTTGTGTAGACGTGTAGAGTTGGACTGAGACTTGTTCGAGAAGCCTGGAGTACAGTGCAGGAACTTGAAAAGTGCACGGGCACAACCTCCCCTCGAGGAGAAACCATATTGTTGGTTAGACGTACCCATGGCACCCACGGGCATGGAATTTGGCCGAAAACATTCAGAAATGTTTTCCGCTTTGTTTCCACTTGTTTACAGGACGACAAGTCAAACTGGATGGCTCCCCTTGTGCGGCCATCCACACAAGCTTCTCCTTATGCGCAACAGGGCAGATGGAAGGGAAGACAAGTGTAGGGGAGGGGACGGCTGCCTCTAAGATGCCAACATTTGAGGCTCCCATTGCATAACAGGACTAAGGGATCGCTTAGGTGGGAAGATCTGGCCACCTTCCCCCACTGCTTTGGTCTCTAGGTCTCCTCCCACCCTTAAACATGCTCTGGTTTTCGGATACCTGATATCCTTAGAGCGGAGCGCGTTTCCTGTTAATCTTGTCAACCGCATTTTATTGGGGATCATTAGTGTGCTTCCATCAGTCTCCATGGTTACTCCTGTCTCTTTCTGTTGTGGAAATCTGACAGGAGCTGACGATCGTTCCTCGATCTCAGGCTGTAAACCCACAGCGCCATAGATCTGGTATGGACACAGTCGTGTTGGCATGCTCGTCCTGTGCTGGCATTTCTCCCATTTCCTCATATGGTGTTTTTTTTATCGAAGTGGTTTGGGATTTGTGTGGACAGAAAAGGAGGTTTTTTCTAAAGAGAATTTAAGGTACGTGATGTGTATTGTCTTCAATAAGGTGGGGACCTAAAATACCTGATAGTGATCGATGCTTTTTTTTACACTTTAGACTTCATTCAAAACCAGTGTAGTGCAGGACCATTTCCTTGAAGAGCTGAAACGTTTCTATATGAGAGATACTTAAATACACAAGCCACGTATACAACAGTCAATGCACGCGCAGCACAGACTAATCAATGTTAAAAACGTGTGCTCTCCATCGGGCTGCACGCAAACAAACCACGTTGTCGCATGGCCTGAGCCGACGTTCCTAGCGTCATGTGGGGGATCGCTTGCCGCTCCTGGTGAAGCAGCAGGAACAGCTTGTAAAAGTCAGCTGACGGTGCCTGCTTCTGCTTTGCTTTCAGTCGATGCCCCATCACATGCAACAGGTGTTCGATCGTCCTTAGGTCCGGAGAATTTGCGGATCACTCCAAGCCAGCCGCTAGCTGCTCCCACAGGAAGGTGGCTACGACCCGATCCCTGGATGAACTGACATTGTCCTATTGACTGCGGCGCTGGCAGTACGAATGGCTGCTGAATGTTATCCCTGTAGGCCACGCAGATGCCGTTGCCTTGCACACTGTTCAGTTGTGTTCTGCACCTCATGTCCATTCCTCCCAAATCATGATCAACATGCCGCCAAATGGCTCACTCACCTTGTAAGTGGCATCGCGATAAACAATGACCTTGTCGCTTCCAGACGCCTATTCTGCCTTCGTGAAACGATCTGAGGCAGAGAAGGACTCATCGGTTGAATGAAATCTTGCCACTGCTTCCATGTCCAAAGCAGATGACACCGAACCCAGTGCAGCCTAACACCGCGATTACCATGAGTCAGTGGAAGTCTTTGAAAACAAAACTCCACAGAAATGTATGAAGCAGATGACATTTTCAATAATATGCCGAAGCACACACACATTTTTGATCCAGAAAAACATACATAAAACAAGCACAAGTTCCCCTTAAATGCATTTGTGTCGCTGCACCACGAAACCAGTCTTAAGTTCGACATTATTATTCAGTTGTACCGAAATGTCTACTACTTTAAAATAGATATTTAAAATCTATAGTGTTTTCTGTTCATTTTGATATAAGAACCATTGTCCTAGCTCAATTATTAAAAGAGATATTGCCTGTGAATGGTCAGAATGTGGGTGGTAGCGATTTGAGAAAACGGGCTCCAAAGTTTCGGCATGCAGTACGGTACCAATTTCCTGAGCAACACAAATGCTCAGATTTTACCTAATTGTAGTTATATTTGAGGGAGAATTTTGCATCTATACGATAGTTTATATTCTTAGGAAGGGTTTTGTGCTAAAAGGTCAAAATCGACCAACTTGTTTCTGCTTGTAGCTACAAACTGGCCGTTCCGACTTAATTCTTGGCCCAGCGACACATTTGTGCCAATATCAGAAGTCTTAGGAGATTTGTGTATACAAACATCTTTTAATTAAGATCTTTATTCTTTTTTCACCTGCTTTGTTTTTGAGGACTTTTTAATGTAGAAAAATGATCTCTCAAACAACCAGCAAATGCTCTGATGGAAATAAAATGCAGCTTAGAAAACAAATGACAAAGGGTAAAGTGCATACTGTGAACGCCAGACTGAGCATAGCCCACAAGTTCAATACGCGCGTTTTAGTATGCATGCATGCATCCATCTATCCAAGCTATTTCTAGTCTTTCTCTCTCTTTTTCTCTCTCTAGGGAGGGGGGAGCTCGTACTCAACTCGTTCGCACGACTGTTTTCGGCTGGGCTTTTCTGGTGTTTTTCACTAACTGTTTCTTAAGGCCTTCAAATGCTCGGCTATGAAAGAGTGATACATGCGCAGCAGACTCTTGGATCAAGCCGATGTGATTCTGGCCCTTGTCGTTCACTCTTTATTGTCGGATGACTCACAAAATCAAACAAGCGGTTAATAATTTGATTTTTAAAAATGATAAAACATCAAGCTCATCTCCATACTGTTATGATTGACAGGCTTCAACGCCAGAAGTTTATAATTATTTTGAGAAACAGTAGTATCCTTAAATATTTTGTGATGGCGCTCTAAAATCGTCTATTTTCATCGAATCATTGGAAATCAAAGTATTTGTCACAGGTATAATCCTTCTTCCCTTTACGCTATGCCGAGAACAAACATATAACTTGTTGTGCTTAAAATTAAAATCTCAAACTCAAGAAAATATCAACGCATGCTGCTAATCACCGATTTTCGCTGCAGTTATTCGCAACAAACGTCAGTCAAAAAAAAACCACCTGAAACCACGGAGATTAAAGCAAAGTTTATATCCATCACGAGTTCATTTCACCAACGAGACTTGCTACTGGGAAGAATTCAATAATTTGTTCAAAATTCGGCACAAAGGAGTTTTGCATCAATAAATTAAAGGAACGCAGGCCTGTGAGCGGACCTAAATGCACACACATCTGTAGCTGAATATTGGCCAAAAGGTAGTTTTCATTCTACTTCTTATATATTTCTATGATGTATTTGTGTAGTTGTCTATTTTTTCTCTTTTGTGCGAGGTGTTGATTAAAGTACTTCAAATTTTAGTCAGCTGTTAGCAACAGCAAATTCTAGAGCATGACGCGAAAAACCCAGGAAACGCGATCACACAATCTATATACTACAACAAGCAATGCTGGAAAGGCAAAAAGTTAATATGGCTTTCAATGGTGATTTTCAAACTGTAAATATGTCGACAGTTAAATGCAGAGACAATCTACTAATAAGGAGCGCTTTGATATTTCGATGATAGGTTGTTGTACTTGCATGACACCTTTGCTAGAAGATTAACAAGCTTGAAGAATCCCTGACACCAAACCCACCCACCCACTCAAAAATCGCTGGAGGTCCGGTTTCATACGCGCATTTCTCGTTCATGCATCGATATATATATATATATATCAAGATATAATTTCTAAAGTACCCATAATGTTCTTTTGCAGCTGGCCTCGTGACGGGGTCCTTCACCTCATGCATCCAGTGACTGTCCTTGCGTTCACGCAGAGAAAGGGTTCTGCATCACACACACACACACACACTCACTCTCTCTCTCTCTCTCTCTCTCTCAGTGCACACATGGAAAGAGATTCTCAGTTCATGTGATGTACAGTCGCACAGATGAGATTCAGCCTTCTACAAAGACAAAAATACTTGACTGCCAACGAGTGTCACAAACTACAACACTGTTTTACATTCCTTAAAGCATTACTGTCCTCGAAGTATTTTTGGGTTGCCTTACAGCACAGCGTTACCGATTCTCTAGCACTGTACTGTCCTTCGACAATTCTGCTCTGTTTTAGGCAGTCCCCCTTTGCAAAACATGCGCAACAGTAGGGAACAAGCTACAGTGTAGCCTCACTGCACACTACAAGAGAAGATCCCCTTATTGGACTCCTTAAGCAATACAAATACTTACTATGTAGAAAAGCACTAGAAACCATGTACAAGTCCTTCATTCTGCCTATCTTCGATTATGCGGACGTCATGTGGGACGGCTGTGCCAAACACCAAGCAGATGCACTAGAAAAAACTCCACTTAGAAGCAATCAGAATCATAATTGGGGGATCGAGGGGCACTAGTCACGTAAAGCTGTATGAAGAATCAGGATTTTGTAGCTTGAAGGAAAGGAGGAAAAAACACAGGCTGTTGCTCTACTTCAAAATGATCAACGGCCTCTGCCCTGAATACCTGCTACACACTCTCCCCCCACTTACCTCCTCACATAACCCTTACAACAGACGCAGACCGCATGACAGATATATCCCATACGCAAGAACGGAGCTTTTCAAAAACTCATTCATACCGCAAACATCTGCTGACTGGAACCTGCTCCCACAATACATACAATCCACTCATTCAATCTCAGAACTCAAACGATACATAAAAGTAAGCCAACAAGCTATCCCTCCCTACTACTACATTGGAAATCGCAAAGAACAAATCATACACTGCAGACTACGACTAGGAATGAGCGATTTGAACTTTGACCTACTTAACAGGCACTTAATAAACAATCCCTCGTGTGCATGTGGTCTCGAACCAGAAACAGCTGAACACTTTCTATTATACTGTCCCCTCTACAGAAATGCTCGCCAACACACTATACAAACTCTCGATTTGCCGGCTCCTCTTCTCATCAACACCGACCTCTTACTTTCAGGAAACAAAGATCTGTCTGTCTCTAAAAACACCGAAATTTTCTTATGTCTACACAAGTTTATAAAAGAATCAAAACGCTTCTAGCTTTCTCTGACTCTAAATTACATTTGACCACTTCTGTACTTCCTGCCTGCTTTAGGTGCACAACCAGTACACAAGCCCATAGCGTGGTAATCGTGGTTCCTCCTCCCTCCCCTTTCTCTACCTTCTTTCTCTTTCCTCCTCTCCTTCAAAACTCTCCCCTAAACATCATATCACTACCCGCCATTTGTTTTGTTTGTTTTGTTTATTTTGATTGACATGGAGACCACTCATGAGCTTTCAGCTCCTTGTGTCGCCACTGATACAAAATATTTGATTTAATGGCACTTCTTCATAAAATAAAAAAAAAGAAGATCTACGTATCCTGCGGTAATCTACCAGTCCGTAGACGCAGTTGTTCCTGCTAGACTCCTGCTAGCTTATCTCAACAACGTTGCTTCAGCTGAAAACTGTGACGGTGGTCTGCTACAAACTCGGCTGGTGATGTGTAAGACGGTTCTCTTCATTGCTATTTTCTACACACCCTACACTCTCATACTCACAACTGTTTTGTTACAAACGTCGGGATGGTGGAAATCACTACTAACGAGCGGAGCTTCTAACGTGCCACTCACAACAGCAATCAAATTGGGAAGACAGGGTCTGAGGTTCTATAGAGTTGGTTATTTGAGAAGGACAGCGCTTCCAACTTGCACTTGGAGGTGCGGGGTCCTATTACTAAGCATTGCCCTGAAAGAACCACCAGATTGATGGCTCCAGTAAGACGGCCAGTACGGACAGTTTAATGTCAGGGAGATGGCTGAATGGAGCTTCCTCACGATGCAAAACTACAGGAAATAATCCTTGGCCACACCTGGATTCGAGCCAACAACTTCCACCTGAGAGTCCGCAGCGCTACCCACTGAGCTGTCCGGGTGGGCCCTTCGTCTCATCTCCACGCCTCGGCGCGCTTGTTTCATAAAATACCTCGTCTGAGCCTCGACGCTATCCTCCAGACTGAGCATAGAGACCTGACACTCGTCGCTATACAATGACAAACTGATGAACATAGAGAATACCAGAGAACACCAGACAATGCAGGAGAATACTGCAAGTGTTTGCAGGTCTATCGACCCCAGTGTAAGCGGCTTCTCTGCCGGCACCTTTATCTGATGTCCCAGTGTGGTGGCGCTCAGCTTTGTCTTTTTCTCTATAGTGTTACTAGATATTCCAGTTATTTTCAGTACTAGAATGTTCGTGCAAAATATACACACACATATATATATATATATAGTTATACAGTTATTGGAGGACAGTTTATGGAGTAGTGCAGAGTGGACTGTATAATCGTTGACTGTGTGCATTGGTGATTGCAGTAAGAACTAGGTGTAGTTATAACCACCGCGCCATGCTGTTGTGTAGACGTGTAAAGTTCGAATGAGAATGTTTAAGTACCTGGAGTACAGTGCAGTAACTTGGAAAGTGCACGGCCACAGTTGCTCATCATAGAGAAAGCATTATTACTGGATACCCGTATCTTCGCCTCAGCATGTCTGAGACTGGAGCTTGAGTGTGCCTGCAGTCCCCTTGGTGCCCATGGTACCTGTTGTGGACCGGGGGGGGGGGATTTGTCCGGCAGCACTCCCTCCGATAAACTTTTCCATTATGTTTTCACTTGTTTATAGGACGACTGGTCAAATAAGGAGGGCTCGTGGGATAATCCAAAATGGTTTTTAATGGAATTATTTCAATTTTGACGGCATCCTACAATGCATAACGATTTTTATAGATTTTTGAAAAAGTGTTTTTAAAAAAGCCCGAAACAACCTTTTCAAAGATAGAAACATAATTCGAACGTTGTTGGAAAGATAAATTTAAGTGGAAAAAGGCTTTTCCCACCTGAAATCCGTCTGTTGCTGACGCTGTCTGGTAGACTGTGTTGAATTACGTAACCAAAGTGAATATAAACAGTCCTGAAAAATTTGTATTAACATCAAACGCTCGCATTTTACAGCCGTTTGCACCACTTGTAATTCATAATACCTTGTGGAAATTATCCATAAATGCCAGGAGTTTATAAAGGATGAAAGGCATTTACAAACACAGAGAGAAATAAGTGCAATCCCGATGAAACCCTGCGAGATAACTGCGCTGATTTTTCCTGAAGTCTCCTGAACTAACAAAGTAGCGTGCACAAGAGCAAAGAACTCTATAAAAGTAGATTGTTTTCTGGTCCAAGGGAAGGAACTCTATAGAGAATTAATTACAGTATTGTGAAATACCAGTGACATCCCTTACTACGAAAAACTTTCAGTTTAAAAAATGTTTTAAAGTAACTGCTTAGCCTTCGGCAGAGCGCTACGAGCTGTATCCTGTAAACTCAGCCGAGGTTACGGCTGAACGTTAAGAATGAGTTTCAAAGGATGTGGACTGTCTTCAATCAGTCTGGAGCAGTAAAATACCTGATAGCGATCGATGCTCCTTTTACACTTCATTCAAAACCAGTGTAGTCCAGGACAATTTCCTTGTAGAGATGAAAATGTTTGGTAGAATATATGCTTAAATACAGAGTGTACTGGGTAGTTCAAATCTTGTCATAAACAACGCTACGATGCTACGCTAATAAAAAAAAATTGAAAGACAAGCCCAAAATGCAACTGCCACGTGATATCAAAACACAAGTCGGTAGCTACAAAACCAGTTGAAGTGTAAACATCAACAACAGATCTTCATTGCAAAATCGAGATTCCCTGCCATAAAGGACACAAGTCACTTATACAAAAATCAATGCAGGTGCAGCACAAAGTAATCAATATCAAAAACATGCGAGTCCTCCATTGGTTAAAAGTCAGTTGGCAGTTCGTGTTTTGCCAGCTGTGGACGCCCCAGCACACTCCACAGGTGGTCGATTGTGCATAGGTCCGGTGAATGTGCGGACCGCTCAATGCCAGCCACTTACTGGTCCTACAGGAAGGCCTTGACGACCCGATCCCTCCGTGATCTGGCATTGATCATCCTTGAAGAATGGCGCCTTGTCCCATAGCCTGCATCGGTGGCAGTGCGAGGGGCTGCGGTATCTATTTGTGTCGGCCACCAGGCCTGTTCTTCAGCCCATCCTCATTCCTCACCAAAACATGATGAACCTGCCCTCAAATGGTTCACGCTCGCTCCAAGTAGCATCACGATTAAGTTTTACCTTGTCGCCTCCAGACGCCTATTCTGCCGTCATGAAGTGACATGACTTGGACTAATTGGTAAAGTAAAATCTTGCCGCTGCTTGTCCAAACCAGATGACGTCGGGCTCAGGCAAGCCTAACAGCCCTATTACCGGAGTCAGTGCAGGTCTTTAAAAACAAAACTCCACAGAAATCTATGAAGCAAATAATACTTTCAATAATATGCCAAAACATAAACATATTATCCATCCATAAAAGTATACATAAGAAAAGCACGTCATCACGCAGGTTAAGCTAGGAAACTGGAAGAACATCTGTGTATTACTACAACTCCATTACTAGACAGAATTAAACAACGTCCTCAAACCTTGCAGGCATCAAATAATAATAGTTTCATTTTTTAAAAAAAGGAATTAAAGTGAGTTTAAAATATACTAATACACTAAGCAGGAAATAGATCAGGTTAAGGATCCTTTTCAAAGAAAGATCTCGTCTCTGCTGAAAGAAAATGAGCATTGAACTACATCTTTCAGTTGCAGTTCTCTATCTCTTTTGCCCTGTTTAACAGGACAGCCATTTTGCATTTAAGGCAGGATTCTAGCATTTCTCTCCACTCGATAAGCAGTTGATTTAGTTCTGATCTGAACTTGCTGCCAGTGACACAGTAGAGATAGAAATTGATTGCACTGTTGGTGTACCATAGTAAGCCAACAATGGCGTCCACAAAGCGGAAAACATCTTTCTTCTCATAATTAACAGTCACTTCGTAAAAAATATAGGGTTTCATCAATTCAATGACGCACGTCGGAGTTGTTAGCACAATAAAAGTGAACGACAGGACAATCAACATAATAGTCATGGAAGAGGTTTTCTTCTCACGAGAGATAAATTTTTGTGTCCCACCGACACCCAGCCTCTGACGAGCCTCCTTTAATGAAGTCGCTACAGTTTTAAGAAGAATGAGATTGGATGCCAGCAAAATAATGAACGGCGTAAGGGAAAAGACTAGCAGGTCGACCCACGACCAAACGCTGTAGAAGAAATTGAAATAGTCTTGCGTGGCTACCGCACATTGTGGTTCAAACGTGTCATTGGAAGTTTGGCTGGAAACAACCCCCCAGCCAAACAGAAGGTGTGTGTGAATCAACATAATGAAAGCACAGAGGCACACGATGAAGACGAGCGACCTTCTGAAAGTTATGAGAGAGCTTACACGATGTGGCCACACGACCGACACCGCCCTCTGCAGAGTGACAGCCACCAGAAGCCAGACGCACAAGGCACTGGTCGTGTAAATGAGCCAGGCGACCATCTTACACACGAAATTACTTGTTGTCATGATGTCATACTTTAAGATACGATTAAGCCACTGCAAGAGGAGACTGGAATACAGCAGTGTAAGATCGATTATTGCCATTGCAGTCAGATAGAGAGAGACCGTGTACTTTCTGTGAGAGCTGAGTCTATGATGAACGGCTATAGACATAACGTTTCCAAATGTGCCACATAACAGAATGCAGGGCGGAGCAACAGTCCAGAGTAGGCTGACAGTTCTTGCCAAAGGCAAGTTGTCGTTGCCGATTTCTAAGTGACGGCTGACGGTTGGTACTTTCCCCTCGTCTGACTGGTTCATTTTCCTTCGGGTATATCTACAGATGTCTCGTTAACATGGTCTATGAATGACATATAACCGGACAGAAACAAAATAACTCCAGCCTGTTTTCCATTTTGTGTGTGTGTGGGGGGGGGGGGTGGGTGGGTGTGTGTGTGTGTGTGTGTGTGTGTGTGTGTATGTGTTGATCTGAAAATGTATACCCACTGTTCACGTTATTAACTTGAAAACAGATACAAAAGAGACTGTGACATTTAATTAATTTCTGCTTTTTTCTTTTAATTTTTCATCGCATTACTTGAAACTAGCGAAACTAAATAAGCCTGAATCGGTTTTAAAGTCAATTATCAGTACGTATTCTGTGTTGCAGCGAAAACAGACTGGAAAGGAAGACGATAATATTAAAAGCAGTATTATCGCTGTAAGTGGTGATCTGGAAAGTGTTCGGAAATATACGATACCGTTTGGGCTGTCGGTCTATTCTAGTGTATCGCAGTGTGCTAATAAGGTTTGCTGCTGGGAATGACTTGTGTAAATAGCTAGTCACCCCCCCCTACCACCACCACCACCACCACCACCACCACCACCACCACCACCACCACCACCACCACCACCACCACCACCACCACCGACGAACGATAAAACAAACCATTCCAAGAAAGGAGACCTATTTTCATGTTTGGAAAATGTTGAGGAATGCATCTCTCAGTCGTTTACAAAGATGTGTAACGATGTTTCGATTGAAAGGACGCACAAGCATTTTTAAGAAGACCAATCATCCTTCATATTATTTTTTTAGCAATTTAGAAAAATTCATTTTGTAGCCGTTCGTTGTCATTTTTACCGAAACCTCTTCTGAATATGAGGGGGAAAATCAAAATAAAATTAAAGCCCCTTGCAGTAGGAATCAAAGCCGGGTAGAAAGAGGAGCGTTGTCAGGCCCCATTTATTTGTCAGAACGTTCACAGAAAAAGCGACAGCAACTAGTAATCAAAAATTGGTGTCTTGTAAAGGAAAAAATTAATAAATGTATGTGTCAAGGACTACTATAATCAAGGACGTGCACACCTGAATTTCTGACTTTGCTAGCGAAG
>SMGT01005188.1:372-12623 GCA_004794575.1 Lanistes nyassanus
CTCACTTCCTCTCTCCTACCAACCTAATGCAATGAATAATGGTGTTAGTAATAAATCTCTATAATTACTGATCACACTCTCAAACACACACCTTCCTCCTACACAAACCCCACACCCACACGTTACAAGTAATAGCTAATTGTACAATACCGTGGCCTCGGTTGGCTGTCACCTGCCGTGGTATGCGCTCCAGTGTTTCACAAAAGTTCAATTGTTCATTCAAATGTTCTCTTGGTCACTGGCTGCTCCTCGTACGGGTGGTGGTTTGGTATGTAGACTTGGAGTTGTTCCCTCTGCAGTGTCGTTGATGCAACCACTGAGCTTAGTGTCTCCCGCACTAAGTAGCGTCACCGTGGTTATCGTAACCTCGTGGCTGAGAGTCTCAGTGTAATTACTGAATAAAGGGATTTCCTCTCCCCGTCGACGATACAGCTTACGAACAGCTGTGGTTTACAAACTTGATGCACACCCGGCATACAAGTCACTTCTCTCGGCTTTCCAAACAGCCTTTGATTCGTAGTTATCCTACGTATTCAACACGGTCGTGGTAGTGGGCTGGTTCCTTGGTGTTGAACGACTCTTTCTCACGTCGCACACTCTCCCCACGAAATAGCTACCACTGTCCACCGACACTCTTCTACAGTGTACACAGACACCGGGCACTGGGCTAATCACTAGACTGGGTTCAGTCCGCCGAACACCAATCGTAACTCGGACACAGGAGTATACTTTTCTACGAGTGATACCGCCGATTACGTGATCTTCTGTGACTCCTTCTACTGCAACTTCTCACCATCGAGTTCTCGGCACCCTGGCTAGCTACAACCAAAATGTAGAATTCCAGGCACGATCTCTCCGAGCGTGTATCCCCTACGCGCACGCGTCGATTCTCATAGATGTGATGCAGTAGTCGCGTATCGTTCGTTTCAGTCACACCGTCCGCCTCAGTCACCGTCCGCCCTCGTACGCACCCTTTTAACCTACCCGGTTATCTTAGCGTGAGCCGCGTCGTACGCACCGAGTCTCAGCTCTCAAAAATTTCCTCCGAGTACTCGATCGCGACGGATA
Organism: Lanistes nyassanus; assembly: GCA_004794575.1. NCBI lineage: Eukaryota > Metazoa > Mollusca > Gastropoda > Architaenioglossa > Ampullariidae > Lanistes > Lanistes nyassanus. Next base: position 1,441 of record SMGT01005188.1, read on the forward strand.
TTCGACTCACCGTTTGGCCGACGTCCTTTGTCACCCTGGCCTCGATTGGACCCTGCGCGTGTGCCTTCTTTGGGTCACGTTCACAACCCGGGCGGGTCGAGCCTTTGTTGACTTAAGGTCAGACTGGGCGATACAAGGTCAGCTGCGGTTGGTCGGCTTATCTGACTCTCTATGTAGTTTGACCGAGGTTCGTGACAAACAAGACCTACAACGACCTGTGACCACCGTTTTTCTAATTACACTTTATTCAAAACAGCTTTTTCTCTCAGAGGATATATTTTAGACTTTTTTAGATTTCGAATAGGAATTATCAGTCTGGACATCGATAAGAAGTTTTTACATACACCAAACTACGCCACGTCCTCTTGGAAATGGTGAGGAACGTGAACTGCTCTTATCATTTGTTTGTCCCAGATAGGGACAAGCAGTACTTCTAGGAAGCTTTATCAACATCCTTGTTTAGATGTTCTGTGATGGTGTCCGATAGCAGCCCAAGACTTACGCGCAGCCTGCCTTGTTTCTTGTACAAGGCGCTACAACGGAGAGAGAGGGAGAGAGAGATTGCTAAGAAGTAGGCGGAGTTAGGAAAGTGATTGATGGAAAAACATGGCTGACGTAGTCGTGGTTTGAGGTCACTGTGTGTTGTCTCATGACGTGAGTTGTGCTAGCTTGTGTGATATATATATATACCCTAGCCAGGGGGCCCGGCGCTGACAGGGTTTTTCTTACCCCGCCCCCCTCTACCCATTCTGTAACCCCCACCCCACCAATACCCGTTCCCTAACCCCTATAATTGCCTACCGTTTTTCTTAATAAAGAACAAATGAGGACCAGCGCTTAAATTATCGTAAGATAACTCCAACAAAGGTACTGGCAGCGCTATACATAGCCGTATGCAGACGCATGTGTCCAAGGGAGCTTAGTGTACCCAAACACGTAGCAAAGAGAAGGCCGAGAGAAAGGAACTTGGCAGATCCTCGAAAAGATCTGCCGCCCCCTTTCTTTATAACGGCGCTATTCTTCACAAAGCTAGCCCTCGGTGCACAACGTGTGCACACAGAGAATCCATGTTAATGAAGTCAGCCCGCGTCAGGTGAACTACGATTGACTTGTTCTTTGACATTTTTTTCTTTCTGAATACCATCTGAAGGTAAAAGAATAAAGAAACTTGAAAAGCAACTGACTAAAGTCGTTGGAGCTTTGGGTTTTACTGAAATGGATTTATACAACAGAGGGGTCTGACTTCGTTTAGGTTCTGCTTACCGCGACCATAAAGAGTATACTAGCCAAGACTGCGCAAGGCTCCATGCTGGCCGTGCAGTAGCTAGCTGTTGTGAAAGAAATCACTGCCCCGGGTCCTTTTTACATTCATTTCTAATAACTTTAAGAAGCAAACTGACATCTTTCGCAGAACACATTTGACTGGACCGTTATGCTGCATTTATTGGTGGACAACATGGCGTCTGGTGACATCAACGTACACCCCCTATTGTAAATTCTAAAATTCTTATTTGTAATAAAGCACAAGCAGTCTAAATCCACAGATGCATTATTCTTATATATTCCCTCAGTGGCTGAGGTAGACTGGAGTGCTAAAACATTTTTCCTCATCACCGTCCTGTCTTAGAAACAAGCAAGCGCTGGTAAACATGCAGACCTTTAACAGATATTCTAGCGTCTCGCGGAAAGTGTCTAAGTAAACCAAGTTCACGGTCTGATTAAATACCCCCGGTATCGTCACTCTCGAAGTGACCATTTACCTAGTATACCCTTGGTTTATTTACCACCCGAACATAACGTTAAATTAAAAGGGAACTGGCGGTCGTCTGTCAAAAGAGAAAACCCCGTTTAAAAAGACACACACACTGAATAGATACAAAGGTGGTCTCGCATACCCGAAGTTAGAGCTGCAATCACCCCTTGTTCATTTAAACTGACCTTTCAAAGTTAACTGTGGCTGGTTAGGGGTTGGGGTATAAATTATAGATTTATTTCAATAAAAACAACTATTCAGACAGGCCGCGGTAGTTCCCCAGAGAGTCTGGTGAAGTCACCAAGAGAACAAAAGGGTATTATCTAAATTAATTCAGAAGACTCTAGGCCCACTGCGATGATACCTCCTTTTTCCGCCATAAAGTCCACTGCATCAATTTCTTTCGCCGAAATAAAATCTGGGGAAATGGTGAACGTTTCTTTCATGATGAACCGTCACCAGAAACCACACCCTGAACAACACTCCGAGGCTTTTCTCCTTCTTGTGCTGTGCCCCCAGGCTATGTTTTATGAAGAATGTAAGGATTATTTACAAATAATAATAATGTGCCCTAAAAGTATCCGAAACATAGACTACCTTACCTGTGTTATTTGTGTTACTTGTGGCGTTGCCCACCAAAGATATGGTTCGCATTGTGGTGTTTTCGTAATCCAGAGAGTACCCCGAGGCTAGACTGAGTGCCCCCGTGGTACTGGACAGAGTGAACATGTTCTTGTCGACGGGGGAGACAGACACCAGTGTGTATGTCCTCGTCGCGTTGGCAGGCACGTAGTTCCCAAACGACATCAACTGCCCCACTTGGTTTTCTGGCACAGAAACGCTGACCTCTGGCACCTGGGTCGCCGCCCGCCTTTGTCGCGAATAAACGTGGGCAGCATGACCACCATCGGAGCCTGCCGCCGCCACGAGAAACGAACCTGGAGGATGGAAGTAACTCACGTCTGCGAGGTTCGAATCAACAACAACAACAGACCGCTTCCCTCTGTTGTCGTAGCTGTGTTGTGGAAAAACATTCCTTTTGTGCAGACGCAGGACGCTTCCATCAGATGAGAACGACAAAGGGTTCTGCTGCTGTCGAGATTCCTCGCTGGCTAATGCCACGGCGCCAGAAACCACAACAAACAACACGGCGACAATTTGAATCATGTCCCTCCTCGCCGCCATCTTGTCGAGTCGACCCGAGTACCTGATCACTCGGCAAAGTTTGTGTGATCCTCTTGATTACTTCAGCCACAGGATTTGCTGTCTTCACGGTTAGCTCGTATGGAAGTCTTGCTCTGTCACCTGAAATACATTAACAAAGAGATTTGAACACCTGGAACAGGTATACATGTCCACACACACTTTATAGTCCTTCTTACCAGGAAGTCTAAGCACAGAAAACCAGGGGACGGGCAAATCGACGAGATTTGTGTACTGTGTGACGTCACTAAGATTGCGGGCGATGCTGTAAGTAGCAGACAATTGTGAGAGCAGTTTATAATTTTTGTAGCCACAATGGGCGTGTTTTGCAATCGCTATGCATATCCGTATGGTAAAAACTCAACAGCCGAAAACACGGTGGTTTGATTCCCCTATGTTCATTCCCTCCCCCCCCCTTTTAAATTTGTTTGGCGTGGGGGTAGTGGAGGAGAGAAGGGAAGGCATATCGGTGGAGGTAGTGGAGGACATATGGGTGGGAATAGGGGAGGGCTTATGGGTGGGGGTAGTGGTGGAGGTAGGGGAGAGGGAAGCTTGCGGTGGGTAGAGTTGAGGGTAGAGTGTGGGTACCGCTGAAGTCTTCAATTCACACAGTACACGAAACCTCGTCGACATAGCCATTACCACAACCCCCGCTTGTACTGTGAAGGCGGTGCGTTCCCGAGCAACGGCCCAAATCGTTTAGCAAACGATCAACAGCGCAGTAACACGCCTTCCTACCGAACGACATGTCATGGCTGCCTCACCTCACTGATTCCGTCTGTTGCTGCCGAGGTTTCAATCTAATCCACTCCAGAATCTAAAACAGTGCCCAAAACAGCGCCCCAAATACACAAAGCCAACAACCCTGGCCGACCCATTGTCTCCGCTTGTAGCTGCCCATGGAAAACATTTCCCACTATTTAGACACCATACTTCAGCCCATCGTACAGTCGCTCCCAACCTACATCAAAGGTACCACAGACACTCTCAGACTCCTGGACCACTTCAATTCCTCCCACACTTTCACACCCAACCTCCTCTTCACCCTTGACGTCACATCCCTATACACATCCATACCCCACACTGATGGCTTGACAGCACTGTCTTTCTTCCTCCACTTACGCAGCGACCCCCACCCTCCTAGGTTGGCGGAGTTGGTCCTCAAACTCAACACACCCTAACAACCTACCAGTACGTAGGATACTCCTCTGCAACTGGCACCTGCTTTCTAAGTGTGAACCCCACCTCTTCACACAAAAAAACCCTCCTAGCATCTCGGCGGGATAAGAACCTACGAGATCTACTAGTACATTCCAAATTCAAATCGACCACCCCCTCCTACCATCCTGCGGCTCCACCCCGTGCAATGTCCCCCGCTGCCACACTTGCCCCTACCTGAACACCAACACAACACTCCACACACCCAGTACCACCTTTGTCATCAAACGCAACTTCACCTGCACCAACAGCAACATCGTCTACGCCATCACATGCACCCTCTGTCCCACTTTATTCTACATCGGGGAGACAGTACGCACACTCAACACCCGCTTCACAAAACATCTAGCTGACACTAAACACCGCAGAAACACACCAGTTGCACGTCACTTCAGCACACCCCCACACACACAGCTACAGCATGAATGTCTGTGGTATCTGGAAAATGAAGGGCGATTCCATTGACCGTAAGAATATGGAGTCCTACTTCATTACCCACTCTGGCACCATGGCACCAACAGGACTCAACCTTAAACAATGACTCTCCCCCTCCCTCCTTTTCCCTTAACCCCCTCACCCCTCCTTCTCTCTCTTTTACATTTTCCTCTCACCTCGCTCCCACTCTCTCTTACACACTGACACCCCCGTACCCGCTCTTCTCTCCCCCCCCCCGCCCACTCTCCACCCACACCCTTCTCTACTCTCTCCTACCCACCTGGCGACTGGCTGCCCCTCTTTGACCCCTCTTACTCACTGTCCATTGGTCATTTTCCTGCTATCCAGCCCACGCGCCACATCTACTGCAGCTAAGTCTTTTTCTTTTTCGTTTTTTCGTCGTTTTTGTGTCGTCCTGATGAAGGGTTAGTGCCCCGAAACATGTAGATTGTCTTCGTTCTTGTCCTGTTCTAGCTTGGTCCAGTTCCCTTGTTTTAAATTTACATCGGCACGAAAAAAAAAGCCCGATCAACAAAAAATCGTCTTTTATTTCCTGACATCGCTTGTACCCGAATACCTGCCTAAAGCTAACTGTACAAAGGAGGTATGGCACTCGGTAGTCCCAGCCTCGCTATGCATTCTCCCCCACCAAGCAGCAGACGCAGGTAAAGACCGACTCTGCTCGCTTGGGTCTCAAGGAAGTCCAAGATCCTCAAGGTCAACACCACTAATCCCCCCCCCCCACTCCCATGATGGAAGGCAATGCACTAGAGGAGATGGACAGCTTCACCTGCCCTGGAAAACATTGTCCACAGAAAAGGCGGGACAGATGCTGATGATGAAGTCAGGATTGGCAAGGCAAGGGCAGCTTTTCTCCTGCTGAAGAACATATAGGTAAGAAATACCAGAGGGCCTGGTTGGCTCAGTTGGTAGAGCTGCGGACTAGCAGATGGAAGGTTGCTGGTTCGAATCCTGTTGTGGCCAAGGATTATTTCCTGGAGTTAAACATTGTGCAAACTCCATTCGGCCATTTCCCCGTACATTAAACTGCCTGTCTGAACTGACCATCAGTTTGGTGGTTCTTTCAGTGCATAGCTTAGTAATAGGACCCCGTCCCCCATAGTGCGAAATCACCGCGAGGTGGAAGCACTGTCCTTCTAAATAACCACAACCACCACCAAGAAATACCGTGACCTTGAGGTAGATACCAAGAGGATGGGCCACACCTGGACAGCTAGAGAGACTGACTGAGGACCGAGACGCGTGGAGGACTCTATCAGCCTGTGTCCCGGGGAAGGGAGGGATACAAGGCTGACCATGATGATGTGGACGCGGGGCTCGTCGTATGGCGCAGCAGCCCAAGAGGTTGTCGCCTCGTTCGCTGGCTGGCTGTCGTCTGCTCAGACGTACCATTACCCATTGGATACCTCAGGCTCTTGTGACTATAATGCCTATCCAAGTTTTATTTTCTTCCTTGTTTCTTTATTGGATATAATTAGGGACAACACACACACACACACACACACACACACACACACACAGTAACTCACACACACACACACACACGGACACACACACACACACTCCCTAACATTTTTTACCTACAGTTAACCACACTCTACGCTATTACTGTAAACATCATGTAGACTACTTCTGGTTTTCTCTGCTAACATGTTCATTACCGCCAATAAAACGCAAACTGATTTTAAACAGTTTATTTAATTTCCCCCAGACGACAAGTTGATGTTGGTCTATGTGTCTTTCTCATTGTGGGTGGATGGATGTTTTACAAGTGCTTTCGCCTTTCTGGGATTTTGCACACTAGGGGAGGGGTATTAGGGGTGTGCTGGGAGGGGTCACGTGATGGCTGTGCCGGCTGGGCTGATGGGGGTAGGGGCTGATTCTCTTTTGCGCTGTTTCTTCTTGCTTTGCTGTTGTCCCTGTCCCTCCTGAGTGTTCTTACTTTCCCTGATCCTAAATATTGATTATCTTTCCTATTTATGCTTTCAATGTATCTGACTTTAGGATGGTTATTTACTACCTGGGCTATGAGTACAGGTATGTATTGCCAGAGTTCTTAGGGTTTGTTAAGGGTTGATTTCAAGTTTATATAGATTTTTTTAGTTCTTTTTTAAGGTGTTCCCTTTCTTTTCTATTTAGACTGCACTCCAGCAGAACGTGTACTCGTGTACAGCTCAATGGATTCCTGTGCACCATATGGCATTCATCATGCAGTTCTTGTATGTATTTTTGAGTTTTTAAAAATTATCAGTCCAGTGATCTAGAAGGTTGTAGAGGTGGGGTACATGCAGGATGCAGCTTCCGACAATCTCTGCCATCCTGGTCTGTCTTCTGCTGTCCGTAGCAGAGCTGGGGTCCCAAGTGCTGTCCATTTGTTCGTGTTGCCATGGCAGCTTTTGATTGGTCTTTCTCTTCTCCATGCGCCTTCACCCACCAAGTGTATTGTGTAATGTTTTGTGTGGCCAAAATAATGCCAGTTTCCTTCTCTTGATGGTGGGGTGCACACAGGACGGTGTTGCTGACACAAGTTAACGTTCTGCCACACGTGAGACTGCTGTTGCAACACAGACTTCGGTCCCACCCATTAACATTATACTGACACTGGGCCAACCAGTCCTAGTACTGTTCCCTATAGTGGTGTGATGGACGCAGCCATCACAGAGACGGTTTTGCCACCACACGCTCACAGCGGGCGGGATCAGGTTACAGGCGGGGTACCGCCAGCGACACGTGACTGTGACGCGCTGTGCTAGGCTCACTCTCCTTAGATGCTTCTATATCCTTCTAGGATAGTTACAGATACTAACAACATCCTCTGATTCCACTCGTTAAACTCTTTCTTTAGATAATAAACTCATCAAACGTCTTAATAGATTAGGTTAGTTTGAACTTTGAAGGCATATTTCTTATCTTTATCTATTTAACACAGCTAGTTAAACTGCCTTTTAATGTAATTATCTCTATTTCCTCCTCGCTCTACTTAACTTTCCTTAACACTAACAGGAAGAGCAGAGCGCGCTCTATTCATCGCATATTTTCATGTCTTTGTAATACATTCTTTGATTTCTTATTCTAACTGTTGTACATGTATAAAAACACAAAATGCGGTATCCACCGCACTTCCACCCGCTAGCTGCTGCTGTAGCTGGCAATGCTTCCCTCGCGGCCCGCCCCCCACCCGATAAAAGTGGGGTACGGTCCGGGCGAAGGGAAGTGGTCCGGGCCTGGATAGCTCAGTTGGGAGACCTGCGGACTAGCAGATGATGGTTGCTGGTTCGAATCCTGGTGTGGCCAAGGATTATTTCCTGGAGTTAACCCCAGAGAAAGAGATAAGAAATACCAGAGCTGCGGACTAGCAGATGGACGGAATCCTGGTGTGGCCAAGAATTATTTCCTGGAGTTAAACAAACTCCATTCGGCCATCCCCCCGCACGTTAAACTGCCTGTCCACACTGACCATCTTACTGCAGCCATCAGTCTGGTGGTTCTTTTAGTGCAAAGTTTAGTAATAGGACCCCATCCCCCATAGTGCGAAATCACCGCAAGGTGGAAGCACTGTCCCTCTCACCACCACCACCACCGACAAAGGCCAGTGAGCCGTGGGGCGACGGAGCATGTAGGGCAGCAGCAGCAGTGGCGGATCTAAATAAAGCATGTGGAGGACTTCGAAGAAAAACCTGCCTTTGTTGAAGAGGAGAGAGAAAAAGGTTGCGGAACGAACCCGCACCATCACAGTGGCACATTTTTAATTGTTAGGTATGACTCGGCCGGGTTGCAAACCACGGACGCCTTAACCACTAGACCACCGAGTCGGTCTTTCTTGATGGTGACCAGGAGAGGCTCCTGGGGGCTGTGCAGACAGTCTGTCCACTTTGTTGCGGACATAGACATCTGCTCTGGACGGATTCTGAGGACGGATTCTGGAAATATTTGATCTCAAACGCTTCGATCTTTTCTAACTCAGCTGTCAAAGTCCATCTTTCGCAGCCTCACAGCAGTTTGGAGACGATTAGGCCTTTGTGGAGCTTGATCTAAGTGAGGAACCTGATGTTGCTAGTTGTTGTTCCATACTTTGTTGCTATCTTAAATCTTTACTTAAAAGTGCAGTAATTACATAGTTTTGAGGTAAGAGTTTCCTCTTTTTTTCAACTTTTTCCAAAATCCCCTTCGGCTTTATTCCATTTTCATCAAAACACAATATCAGTATTTTTTATAATTCCCACACCATTCTTGCATATTACTTCTTTAAACTTTGTCAGTTGGTCATAATATGGCACCACGGTTTTGTTTTTCTATTAAACAAAATACGATACTCTGGGCCTCCAGACAAAACGTAGACCGCCTCGGTGGCCTAGTGGTGAAGGCGTCCGCTTCCGAGGCGGGAGGTCGGTGGTTCGCATCCCGGCCGAGTCATACCTCAGACTTAAAAATTGGCAATCTAGTAGCTGCCCTGCCAGACGCCTGGCACTACAGGGAACAGTACTAGGACTGGTTGGCCCGGTGTCAGTATAATGTGACTGGGTGGGACTGAGGCCCGTGTTGCGCCATCAGTCCCACGTGTGGCAGCACGTAAACTTTGTCTAAGCAACACCGTCCTGATATGCACATAGTTTGCGGCTGGACGTTAAGCAACAAACCAAACCAATCCAGACAAAACGTACGTACTGGGGCGAGTTTACAAGGGGAAGCGACTCTTCAGAAAATCCCGATAGTGGAATGCTAGTGGCTGCCTCCCTTCTGTCATTGAATTGTAGTGCCGATTTTTGTCACCATCCCTGCCTCCAGTACTTCGTGCTTCGGTGCCAAAACTCCGACATGTGACGCTATCGCAAAGATCTAATTTGATTTTTAGTCCACAAAAATAACTGGAGTCTAGACCGTGACTTACACAGGGCTTTGTGTCCTGCAACAGTGTACATTTACGTATTTTTGTAGTACGGGTTCTATGCGTAATTTTTTTCTCCTTCTGTCCCCAGAACATACAGGGTGGGGGGGGGGGCGGGCTTGGAGGGAGGGAGGAAGAGAGGCTTGTCGCATATCCCTAGTGAACTCATCTTCAGTGTATCAACCGACTTTAAATATTGACTTTTCTTAGTTTAGTCTTCAGATTTCTTCAGTGTATTCTTTAAATTGACCCAAACCGTGAAGCGCCTGGTTAGTCAGTAACCCTGGCCAGAGGTAGGATAATCAAAGAGTAGATTTATAAAGGATCCGACTGGTGTACATGTGTATCATCCCCACACATAAGAGAGTATAGTGGTGTAATGTTATTCAAGAAGAATTTATATCAAGAATAAACGCTATGGCCGCAGGTGCTTCAACGTCCGTGGGCTCCCACAGTGACGGCACCACAGTGTTTCGGAACGATTGCAAGTATTTTTGCGCCTGTTCCGTAACCAAGATTTTTTTTCGCTTCGAGTTCTGAGTCAAGGCAGTCGTAAATCGGCAGTCCTCGATCTTTGGACTTACCCTGAAGCAGAAGGTCAAGTTACTGGCTGCAAAGCTTGTGATGATTCGATCGGTGCGTGAGAAAGGTGTGTGGGGTTACGTAAAGGTAGCGAGTGAGGAGATATGCTGTCTGTTGCGAAAGGTTTTTACTGTCACAGGTAGTCGGCGACTGCAGCATGTCCTACTTTCATCGAGACTTGACTAAAGATATAAGATTAGGTCCACAAATAGAAATTTCCTATGCTACATGTCCGCTAAATTTTTTGGTTGTTGTTGCTGTTGCTGTTGATGATTGAATACAGTATTATTCTTTTCAAAGAAAAGGTGTCATTTGTGGTATTTCCGAGGTATGCTAAGATACAAACAAGAAGACGACAAGAGAAGCTGAAAAGTATGTCTAGTCCCGTCGTGGGTCGTTGTGGTGCAAGTATAAGACGAGCTGATTCCGAGTAAAATAGATTTTCCAGACAAGAAGAAAGCAAAAAGATATTCTCTGCCTAGACGAAGAGACGAGAAATAAGTCGTAAATGTCTAAAAGCGAGGATGGCAAATGAATCTAAGTGCATATCGGGTCCAATACCGTATATTCAACTAAAAGCCTTTCCCTCGATCACTTCCTACCCTACCGTTTAGCTTCGCTACCAATTTCATGCGCAAATGAAGCTCGCCTGCAGTGTAGTGAGTCACTGAGAGACTATCATTGTACTGCGTGTAATGTAGGGTAATCATTATGTGATCACATCTCATGTCATAAAACCACTTGGCCTTTTGCCCCTCCCACCAAGAGAGCTCGCAAACAGACCATAAAGTCCCCATGATGTTCCAGGAGGTGAAAATGGAAGTAGGCGGAAATTGCCGTCACGATGTATGACGTGATGTTTAGCATGACGTGATGTTTAGTATGAACTGATGTTTAGCATGACGTGATGCTTAGCATGAAGTGATGTTTAGTATGAAGTGATGTTTAGCATGACGTGATGTTTAGCATGACGTGATTGTTGCGAGTTTCAGGCGTCTAGTTGCCCTAACCAATCAGGGGGTAGAACAAACTGTTACGGGCGACCTGATTGGCTCGCCAAAACAGCTGGAGAACGCGGTGTAGGGG
>SMGT01005188.1:18112-36649 GCA_004794575.1 Lanistes nyassanus
TGAAACCAGCATAACCTCGCTCATTTGCCAGTTGTTTCAGAGGAACAGTCTTTTTACATCAGGGTGATATCGCACAATGGGGGCGGGGGGGGGCAGTGGGGTGGGGTCTTGCTCTTCAAGTATGCGCTGAAGCAACTTCCAGATTGATAGCTGAAGTAAGATGGGCAGTGCTGAGAGGTAATGTTTTGGGAATTGCTGAATGAAGTCTGCACAACATAAAATAATGTTTTAACTCCAGGATATAATCTTTGGCCTTTCACACGCAGTTAAGCCCGAAGTTCGACAACAGAGTATCTGGACCACCTGTTACCTTGTTCATGCATAGGTTTATAGACGTCTATGCAATAGTACGTGTGGTTATGGTCTAGGCAAATGGCTTTCCACGTTCGATCCGCTATCCCACTAGCCACGCCCACGCAGGCCAGGACCGGGCCACGACCGCTGTATCTGGGCTGTCGCGTTCATATTTTCGAGGGCGAGTTTCAAAGACGCTAGGATCGTTAGGGGACCTAGGTCGTAACATCAGAGATCCTGCTGTCGACCAGAGGTGCGCTAATGCCATGACCCTGCATCCCTGGCGATCCGCGAGTGTGTTTAAACCCCGCTTTGTTCACCACCGCTAGCGCTCGCTGAAACGGCGATCCGTCAGCCTAACGTCATGCGTCAGGTATGCGGCAGTGAATAGGAGAGGTCATTCCCGTGATTTGCCCTTGGGTCTGTCTCTTCTCGCCATGTCTGTACTGCTCTCCCCCCTCTACCCCTGGGGTCCTTTCCTTTCTCACTCTTTCCTTCTCCCCTACAAAAGCAGAAAAATCTCCCTGCCGTTTCTTCTCCTCTCGACCCCTAATCGTCTCTCTTTCTCACAGACACACGTGCAAACATAGAAAAGACAGGTAGTTATCGATCACTGGCCTAGGTCCAAAATTCGCAAACAGAAACGACACATGTATCGCCATCACCCGACTATAGTTATCCGCCTTCTGGCCCAGCAGATGAGGGGACAGGGACTGAGAACGAGACGTGAATTAAAGAAACTCTCGCCTATTAGTAAGACATCGGAGTCAGCATCTGGTATTAACCCGTTCATAAAAAGGCTGTATTTACCCCCCGGTTTATGTGTTTCATTCCGACTAGCAGTCGTTCGTAGCACCGGTTGTGACTCGTCCAGCTGGTTCGACAAATCCGCCCCCCCCCCCCCCTCCGTCTCTGCACGGTGCGCCAACTTTTAATGTATGCGACATGCCCACGCCTTGTTATGTAGACCTCGATCGTGACAGGTAGGCCTGCTTATCAGGAAATATTTTACAGCCTGCCCCGGGAGTCGATTTTATTAGATTAGTTTCATTCGCTTTCTAAGCCGCGAGTTGGTGTAGCAGTTCTCCCGAGATAATGCGTCAAACTTAGGCTACTTTCGTCGCCATTAAACATAACTTTTAGGCACCACGAGACCAGAGCCAGTCCATTGTCCAAGTTGCAGTAGGGTTCGACCTTTGACATGACTGTGTTAGATGGGAGGAGGAGAGAAGGCAGCTGAAGCAAACAAAGGCAATCGTGCACATCCCCCCCCCCGTGTCTCTCTCTCTCTCTCTCTCATTTATGTGTTACACTTACAGTTATATAGAAAGCGATCCATTCTCTCCCAGAAAAGTAACTAAACATGTATTCACAGACTGCCAAAAACTATTCTGCTTGTCTGTTTGTCCGTCGGCCTCTGTCTGTCATTCTTATCCCACTCTGAGATTCGGAGAAACTTTCTTGACCTTTGGCATGTCCTCTTTCCCTAATAGGTTTTTCTAAAGTCAACTCGTAGGCGTTTATTTTTCCTACCCTGCTGATTCAAACGTGCCTGGGTTGGCTTGCATGAGCGCTCGTGGCTGTTTTTCCGGTCCTAAGAGTGGTTGTAACCTCGTTCGCCCTGTGTATTTTACGTCCACCTTTGTGTATAAACTGATGATAAGAACGCCCATGCAAGCGAGCACTGGAGTCAGTCCTGGCGCACGTCATCGCGGGGAAAGAATGCGAACATTCGTGTTTGCTCGCTGTGTAATGTCGCCCTCCGCTGGTGGAGGGCGTAATAGTGGTTATGGCCCTCGGCCACAAAGTCTACCCGCCTGAAGTCTATCTCTCCTGATGCTGACCTGTTGACCTGCGGGTTAGTTTGGTGGGGGGGGGGGAATGGAGAATGGGAATGGGAACGTCATCGTATATAGTTGTGGATGTGGGTGCGTACGTGAGTGCTCCCGGCTTCGTTTCAGGGAGATATAAGCCCCGATTTCCGTTTGTACGTGTATACGCGCAATGGCCTTATATGCTTTATTCTTTTTCTGATCACTGAAAGCGGTCTGTCTGTCGTGGATTGATTCGGCCGCACATTTTCTTGCAACCTGAACGACATCTCGATCTCAGCAGTGTGTGCGTAACCTTCATTAATTGTTACTTGCCGCGAAAAGGTCACTCAATGCACGCCCCCCACCCCCGACAAAGTGGACAGGTAGCCTAACGTTCGAGCCTGCCACACCCCTGTGCTTTAGACCGCAGCTCAAACAGCAGACTGTTCTGTGACGAGAATTCCTTTCAGAGGATATTACGTCAGTCTTGATTGTATAAAGCACACACCAGGGAATAAAAACTTTTTAAAAAATCCCTGGCCGTGTGTTAGGAGTTAGGGAGAGAGGAAAAAGTAGGGTGGGGACTGCTGTAGAACACCGCGCATTCTTTTGTGAGTATGGACACCAAGCTTTTGGTCCACACGATCGAGTTGCGCGTGTTCAGCAGCAAGTTCAATATGTTTTGGACGTGTAAGGTGCTAGCGGGATGAATGGGCTTAAAGGTTAACCCTACTTTGCACATTGACTGACCAAGTCACTGAACAGGTTAATATTAACGGGCTGAATGGGCTTAAACCCACTTCGCACATTGACTGACCAAATCACTAAACAGGTTATTAGCAGCTAAAAGTGTCTGTCGAGTTCAAAGTTTCCGTTATTGCTATTGTCCAACTCTCTGCCAGCCACACGCACTTCGCATAGCTGTGAATGTCTTTGTTTCCAAGCTGGGACAAAAACTTTCCCACGGCGCTGTGTGGAACGGGATAAATTTGGAGAATTTGTAAGTCGCTTGTTAGATAATGGATCAAAAGGCAAATTAATAGTCAATGCAAATTGTGAATGTTAATTTACACAGTACGTGTAGCATCAGATTTATAAGCATGTACAAACAAATCAGAAGAGAATCGCAGAAAACCATCAAGTACCACTAACCACTAAGTTTAGAGGGACAGTGCCTCCACCTGGCGGTGATTTCGCACTATGGGGGAAGGGGTCAGCTGTGCGCTGAAAGAACCACGAGACTGATAGCTGCAGTAAGATTGCCAGTGTGGACAATTTAATGTTCGGTGGATGGCTATAGGGTCTGCACAATGTTTAATTCAAGGAAATAATTCTTGACCACTCGTGGATTCGAACCAGCAACATCCACATGCTAGTGGATGGCTGTTTAGCCCTGTTTTATGTCGCCCACTGTTTCAGGGTGAAAATCTGAATTAAAAAGTCAAAATAGAAATGAGAATGATACATAAACCCACATCACGAAGTTATTTGGGAAATAAAATGAACTGTTCAAAGATCACCCTGTGCTTTGTTGGGAGTAATGATTATGTTAGCAGTAGGAGCGTTCGTTCCAGTTCTAAGGGTAGGCCTAATTGTTCATCTTTTGGATACATTAACTAAAAGTGGGATTACGGATATTATCACCACAGGTAGACCCTCCTGTTAAAAGAGGTTAATCGTAAAAGATATCAAAACCAGAAGTAGTCCATATGATGTTTACAGTAATGGCCTAGAGCGTGCTTAACTATATGTCAGAATTGTTATGACTGGGATTGAAGATTGTGTGCGTGCTTGAGTGCGTGCGGGAGTGCGTGCGTGTGTGTGTGTGTGCGAACGCGCGGGCGTTTTCTGTCCCCCATAGATCCATAAGCAAAACGTTCCAGCTCCCGGTCAGCGCAAGGAATTAAGATAAACCAGGCTAGCTATAGTCACAAGTGGCTGAGGTATCCAATGTGTTATCGTGCGTCTGAGCAGACGACTGTCAGCCAGCCAGCCCGCCAGCCCGCCAGCGAGTCAGGCGAAAGCCTATTGTGCTGCTGCGCCGTACGGCGTGCCCCAGGTATAGCGAGTGTGGGAAAACCCTGTGTGTCAACCTGTGTGGCAGGTGACATACCTGATTCGCACCGCTAGCTCTAGCCAAGTATTCGTGTACAAGCGCTGTCAGAAAACAAAAGACGAGTTCTTGTTGAGTTGAATTTTCTTTACTTACAAATTGTTTAATTTCTGGACTGGATTGGATCGAAATCTCGCGAAAGACGGGATCAGAGGCCAGGCAGCCATGACACGGTGATTGGTAGGAAGGCGAGTCACTGCGCTGTTCATGATTTGAAAAGCCAAGTGTGTCATCGCTCAGGAACGCAGCACGTTCACAGTACAGCCAGGGATTGTGTGCCCTGACTTCCGTGAAAGAGGGACTTTCAAGTGTGTGCATGTGTATACATACCTGTCCCAGGTGTTCCAATTTCTTCTTCAATGTATTTCAAGTAACAAGGAAGACTTAGATTAGGGCTAACGGTAAAAATAGAAAATCTTGTGGCTGAAGTAATCAAGAGGATCACACAAACTTTGCCGAGTGATCAGGTACTCGGGTCGACTCGACAAGATGGCGGCGAGGAGGGACATGATTCGAATTGTCGCCGTGTTGTGTGTTGTGGTTTCTGGCGCCCTGGCATTAGCCAGCGAGGAATCTCGACAGCTGCAGAACCCTTTGTCGTTCTCATCCGATGGAAGCGTCCTGCGTCTGCACAAAAGGAATGTTTTTCCACAACACAGCTACGACAACAGAGGGAAGCGGTCTGTTGTTGTTGATTCGAACCTCGCAGACGTGAGTTACTTCCATCCTCCAGGTTCGTTTCTCGTGGCGTCGGCAGGCTCCGATGGTGGTCATGCTGCCCACGTTTATTCGCGACAAAGGCGGGCGGTGACCCAGGTGCCAGAGGTCAGCGTTTCTGTGCCAGAAAACCAAGTGGGGCAGTTGATGTCGTTTGGGAACTACGTGCCTGCCAACGTGACGAGGACATACACACTGGTGTCTGTATCCCCCGTCGACAAGAACATGTTCACTCTGTCCAGTACCACGGGGGCACTCAGTCTAGCCTCGGGGTACTCTCTGGATTACGAAAACACCACAATGCGAACCATATCTTTGGTGGTCAACGCCACAAGCAACACAAATAACACAGGTAAGGTAGTCTATGTTTCGGATACTTTTAGGGCACATTATTATTATTTGTAAATAATCCTTACATTGTTCATAAAACATAGCCTGGGGGCACAGCACAAGAAGGGGAAAAGCCTCGGAGTGTTGTTCAGGGTGTGGTTTCTGGTGACGGTTCACCATGAAAGAAACGTTCACCATTTCCCCAGACTTTATTTCGGCGAAAGAAATTGATGCAGTGGACTTTTACTTTATGGCGGAAAAATGAGGTATCATCCCAGTAGGCCTAGAGTCTTCTGAATTAATTTAGATAATACCCTTTTGTTCTCTTGGTGACTTCACCAGACTCCTGGTTTCCCTTGGTCATTTTCCTGCTATCCCAGCCCACGCGTCACATCTACCGCAGCTAAGTCTTTTTCTTTTTTTCCGTCGTTTTTTGTGTCGTCCTGATGAAGGGGTAGTGCCCCGAAACATGTAGATTGTCTTCGTCCTGTTCTAGTTTGATCCAGTTCCCTTGTTTTAGATTGAATTTGGATGTTCCTCCAAGCGGCAGTCACTTGTGTTTCTTTCACCATCTTGGGAACTACCGCCGTCTGTCTGAATAGTTGTTTTTATTGAAATAAATCTATAATTTATACCCCAACCCCTAACCAGCCACAGTTAACTTTAAAAGGTCAGTTTAAATGAACAAGGGGTGATTGCAGCTCTGACTTCGGGAATGCGAGACCCCCTTTGTATCTATTCAGTGTGTGTGTGTGTGTGTGTGTGTGTCTTTTTAAACGGGGTTTTCTCTTTTGACAGACGACCGCCAGTTCCCTTTTAATTTAACGTTATGTTCGGGTGGTAAATAAACCAAGGGTATACTAGGTAAATGGTCATTTCGAGAGTGACGATACCGGGGGTATTTAATCAGACCGTGATACGTGGTTTACTTGGACACTTTCCACGAGACGCTAGAATATCTGTTAAAGGTCTGTTTGCATGTTTACCAGCGCTTGCTTGTTTCTAAGACAAGACGGTGATGAGGACAGATGTTTTAGTACCACAGCCTACCTCAGCCACTGAGGGACTATATAAGACTAATGCATCTGTGGATTTAGACTGCTTGTGCTTTATTACAAATAAGAATTTAAGAATTTACAATAGAGGGGTGTGCGTTGATGTCACCAGACGCCATGTTGTCCACCAATAAATGCAGCATAACGGTCCAGTCAAATGTGTTCTGCGAAAGATGTCAGTTTGCTTCTTAAAGTTATTAGAAATGAATGTAAAAAGAACCCGGGGCAGTGATTTCTTTTACAACAGCTAGCTACTGCACGGCCAGCATGGAGTCTTGCGCAGTCTTGGCTAGTATACTCTTTATGGTCGCGGTAAGCAGAACCTAAACGAAGTCAGACCCGTCTCTTGTATAAATCCATTTCAGTAAAACCCAAAGCTCCAACGACTTTAGTCATTTGCTGGCAGTGACAATGCGGAGTGGTTGTAGACATCTAAGAAACCCGCATGCTTCTCACGAATACACACAGCTCACTATAGATGCGAGTTCAAATGCGAGCAATAGTCACATTCGCGCGGGTCGACAAGCCCTCGTCAATATGTTGATCAAATACGTACGCGTGAGAGAGCAATGACCAGGAAAAGATGGCTGCACCACTGTTCGCACAAAAGCCAACCTTGCGAGGGTTTCTGCGAAACCCGCAAGCCACCTACTCGAACTTTCCTAATTTTATGAGACTCTTTCATCCTTAGATTATATACACTTGTAAATGGTATCCACAGTACTTGCCGTAGGTCAGGTTATTAATTTTTATGAATGTTTTTTTTAAATCTTGTAAATGGAGGTCACTTTCGGTTTCTTCTAGCCTAGTGCTCTCCCGGGCATCTACAGTGACTGCCCTGTAAAGAACTTATGAGTAATTAAAGTAGCTGGCAACATTCTGCAGTCAAATGTTTTGATTACTTAAAAGACTGATACATTCAGCATTACTTATGTAAGTCGAGTGCTGCTACATTCTCAGGAAACCTGCAGAATTATGAGTTACTTATTGTTACAGACATATATTTGTAAGCAGGTAATCTAAACCATCCCTGACGTGATGAATCATTTTCAAGACCGACAGAATCTATTTTTAAATTTTAACGCTTAAATATGCGCTCCTTTGTGCGTCAAAGGGAAGCTCTTTCTCTC
The DNA here is from genome assembly GCA_004794575.1 of Lanistes nyassanus. Taxonomy (NCBI): domain Eukaryota; kingdom Metazoa; phylum Mollusca; class Gastropoda; order Architaenioglossa; family Ampullariidae; genus Lanistes; species Lanistes nyassanus. The sequence continues at coordinate 25,566 of SMGT01005188.1, forward strand.
TAAAACATCTTTTTGACACATGGGAATGTACAGATGATGATGATGATGATGATGATAGTCATGCAGATGATAAGTCCGTTTCACAGTTTATCAGACAGCATGTACGCATTCCAAATGCTGAAATACATTTATTACACAGCCGCCATCTCCGATCAGGCAAAGTCTGCATCGGGTAATTTTTTATTCGAAGTGCCTGTGGCCCAGACGAAGAATTTCGCGCGTGACGTTACAGCAGCCTCGGGGACATAACGGCGACACGATCGAATACGCCGCACGGACTGCGTTTTCATGGGGGCCGTGTCGCTATGCCTCAAAAGAAAAAAGTTTCCTTTTAAAAGAGGTATTCCGAATACCTCTCAAGCTCCTCCATGTCTACCTTCTTCCCTTCCTGGCTCCACTTTTTGTACGCAGGAATGTGGTAAACGACGTCAGATTTCTCTCGTCAGCAGGCTATGCGTCCCGCCTTGTCTGGTACTGTCTGTCTAAATCGTGTTTTTAGAAAGGAACGGGAAAAACAATCTGCTGTATTTACTTTATAAACAGTTTTGTATTAGGGAAAAAACAACATTGTGTACCCAATTTAAAATCGAAAACAATGATAACAGCGTGCTTATGTGGCAGGAAATGGCGTTAGGTGTACAGTAGAGATTAATGAATTTCGTGCGTGGACTTTTTGTTTAGGGAGGGGGGCACCAGCTGCCAGCTTTATGAGCCCGTGGCACTTTTGTATAGTCCACTGATGGCCGGCAGTCTTGGGACAATTATTCGTTGTGTTTGGCTAGTGGTGTGACTTCATAGGGTGTGCATTGCATTTCTAGAATTCATATCACTTTCTAGATTTTATATCACTCTATTTGCCTTGCTACTTTCCAGATCAGTGTGTTGTTTGCGCTGGAGGGGGGGGGGGGTCTATCAGTGTTTGAAAGGAATGTTTAAATCAGACCTTTCATCATCAGCCGATACAGTTCTGTTTGTGCCTCATGAGCTTTTTCATCTTCTAAACACATGTAGGAGACGCTACATTTTTTGGAATACTCCAATCAGTGATTGAAATGTTTTAATCTGGGAGAACCTTCACCTTATACTGTCAACTTGTCTGCTGTGCTCACTCGCCCTCGACCGACGTCATCAGGACTTCAATAACAGAGACGGAACAACACATTACTGTTGCTATGACAATATGTTTGTTCATTTGATCTGAGCCCCCATCCATTTACTACGTCTCCAGAAAATCACATAAAACCCAGAAATACAGTTCAAGATGATGATTATTTTTACCGTATGAATATGGCGTGAGATGATTAGACATTCAAGACTTGATGGCTTGTCTAGAGGAAGTTCTTCCCTTAGAGGCTAGCTTTATCCTCTGCTCCTCCATCAAACAAAAGTGCTGTCAAAGTTATACGGTCTGTTATCGAATGGTTTTTAACCATCGAAACAAAAAGCTGTTAATACACAAATTCCCTGTAGACGACGCTTCCTGACCTAAAGTCGTGTATACTTTGTGAAAGGGTTGATATGACATGTTTCGGATGAGTGTTACTTTTATTTCCTTTTCAAATTCTGCCAGCTCATAGGAACCATTTTGCCTTGCGAAGGGGTCTGGTAACGTTTAGTATGACTGCATACACGTACACGTACACATACACATACACATACACATGATTTCGCAATTTCGAGGGACGAGGTCTGAGTACTATTCACTAAAACAACCACAACAGACTGATGTCTGCAGAAAGATGGCCAGTGCGGAGAGAGAGCTGAATGCACGCGAGTTTAGAGAATGGAGTCTGCACAACGTTTAACTCCAGCATATAATCCCCATAGGCACTCCTGGATTCAAATCTTCAATCTTGGAAACGCGAGTCCGATGCTGTAACCAACTAACGTCCAGGCCCTCCACAGACAGCGATCACATCAACGTCATGCTGACGTCACAGTTCACACTGCGGCATGTTCTTCGCGTTGATAACTTAGATTTTCTTCGACTGAGTGACGGGCAGTCAGGACCGTCGACCCCTCACCTCTTCTGAGGAAACAGACCTTCTTCGACGTTCGTAGTATATATCGTCTAAATCCTAGCAGAATACAGACCGACAAACACAGGCGTCCATATTACGTAATGCGGTCAGCCATCCTTGGAGTGCGCATTTCAGCCCAGCCAACACCTTGACCTCGAATTATAGACACACGCCAGCTTCACATTGACAGATCTTCGCTCTTCAACCCGCAGGTCATTAAGACCCCTTCATACATTCGAACAGATTACAATCCAGCTCACACTCTGTGATTTCTCGACACCCCATTTAGCAAAGACACTTTCCCCAGCAGAGTGTAACACGTCAGTGCCGATTTCTATACATCCTTCATTGTATCACTTAAAAAAAGCTTTGTCTGTATTCTATACATCCTTCACCGAATCACTTAAAAAAGGCTTTGTCTGTATTCTTTACATCCTTCATCGAAACACTTAAAAAACAGTTTTGTCTGTATTCTATACTTCCTTCATCGAAACACTTTTTATTTTTAAAAAAACGTTGTCTGTATTCTGTACATCCTTCATGCAATCACTTTTTAAAGCTTTTTCTATGGTCACTCTACGACCGGAACTCTCAGACTTACCATACTTCAAATTACAGAATGGGTAGGGGTGGGCGGGGTAGGATAAACCCTGTCAGCGCCGGGCCCCCTGGCTGGGGTATATATATATATCACACAAGCTAGCACAACTCACGTCATGAGACAACACACAGTGACCTCAAACCACGACTACGTCAGCCATGTTTTTCCATCAATCACTTTCCTAACTCCGCCTACTTCTTAGCAATCTCTCTGTGTCTCCGTTGTAGCGCCTTGTACAAGAAACGATGTCCAGACTGATAATTCCTAATCTAAATCTAAATAGGTCTAAAATATATCCTCTGAGAGAAACAGCTGTTTTGAATAAAGTGTAATTAGAAAAACGGTGGTCACAGGTCTTTGTAGGTCTTGTTTATAGTAGTCTACAAGCCTTTGAGAGTCCCAAACAACACCAAACCCGCAGGTGACCGTAAATAAACATTTGGTTGACAAATGCATCTCGCGGCATTTGTAGGTATTTATTAACAGTATCTAACATTTGTCATCTTCGAAAAGTGGGAGACATTTGGCGTCATTTATTTTAATTTCTCATGTTCATTCATTAATAAAAATCATTGCTGCAGATTTCACCCTGCCTTAGACCACTTGGGGACTTAAAAATTAGTGAGATCCTCCCGGGGCAGGCAGCCTGGCTTGACAGCATCATACGTGCGTTTAACAGCATTTTTCATAAATTAATATTTTTTTATTAAAAGTGAGCACAGTTTACTTCCACTGAGAGTCAAATGCTTTTAGGAAGTCAAGGAACGCAGCAAATAGTTTTGGTTGTACTAATTGTTTCTTTATCACTATCAGAGACACAAGAAGAAAAAAGTGGTGCTAGGCCTGACCAATGGTTCTCCAATGATGTAGTCTAATGTCTACTGTGCAATTCTTCGATTTAAGACGGACCTATAAGTTTGGGGACATGTATTTTTTAAGAGATATTCCCCTGTATGTAAATTGTATAAAATTTATACCTTTTCGGTCTCTGAAAACGCTGTTTCGGTGAACTTGGAATAAGCTCCTGCGACGACCAAATAAGTTATTACCGAATAAAGATGGAAAATAGGCTATTCTGTTTTCGTGAGTGGGAAATTCAAGGCGCTTATTCCAGAATAGCTATCATGAGAGGAATAAGTCAGCTATTCGGTTGTCTTGCATACGGGACCTGTAGTTGTGGGGCTTGTTTATGTAACCTATCTTATGTAGAGTTTGAATTATTGCAAGTGACCGTGCTTTTTGGGGGAGAGAGGGGGGAGGGGTGAAGTTAGAGCGTCCAGTAGCATACAAAGAAAGTTTTATGAGCGACACAAGTAGGACTAAAGGATAAAAGAACTTTTGGATCATAATAAGTTATTGTCAAGTCAAAGTCAAAATATTTAACAAAGTACTCGACAGGATTTTGCTCTGACATGAGCGTAGGACGTACAAACTATCCGCTCCACCCGAGTATAATCCAGTCACCCAGCAAAGAGAAGACTGGCGGCCATTTGCACATTGCTTATTTTTAGAAAATCCTGACAGATGTTATTGTCATCACTGTTCCGATGTAGACTCTCATGATCGTTGCATGACAACATAAGTCAGTTACCCCTGAACTGTTTCAATGTGCCTTTGCTTTGTTGTTGCAGATGTGTATGTCGTCACTGTCCGAATGCTGGTCACCAACGTGAACGAAGCCGCGACCTTTGTCACCAAACCCACGCCATACCTGGGAGCTGTCACCACCGCCGCCGCTCCAGGAACTCTGATCATCAAACTCCTGGCCGTAGACCCGGATGCTGGAGCCGTTGTAGGGTATAATTTGTCTTCAGGTAAGAGAATACGGTTGTGTGCACGTTTTAAAATAAAACTATATGTATATTCATGTCTCCATCTACAGCGCATGCGCGTTGCTCAGACATGCTGAGAGAGCTGCTGCCGTACATCGTGCGCCACGTATCTGTTCTCTTAGACATCGGTGTAAGCTTGTGACTACGTCAGTCTATGGCCGATCGAAGAGACAAAGTGTATGAATAATGCTGAACTCTTCTTGAAGGCTACACCATTATGAGCGCGCGAGTTTAACTCTTCTTTCTCTTTACGTTCTCCTCTGTGTGTGCGCGCGCGTATGTCCCAAAGAGAGAGAGAGAGAGAGAGTACGAACTGTTTATTGAGTAGACAATCAAGCCATTAGAGAGAGATAGTGTTGCTAAAGGTGTGAGCGTACCGTTATGTGCATGGTCTGTGGATAATACACTGTGTTCTCTCGGTTACGTGCAAATTCTTACTGAAAATGTACACATTGTGGGGCCGTCTTTAAGTGACCTAAACAGTTCTAAATACATACGCTTGTATACATTGTATGCTTACGACAGTCGTAGAGAGCATGTGTGTGGGGGTGTGTGCGAGCGCACGCGTGTGATGGTCTTTGAAGACCAAGCAGAATGAAAAAGGTGAAGAAAAAAAAGATTTGGTGTATATCATTTGCAGTAAACATTTTGACAATGTCTGGGGCTATCGAATCACAATCTTTTAAATTTTATTGTTTGAATGTTTTTCTCCTCCCACGCAGTGACCCCCAACAGCTACACAAGCCGTTTCAATCTGAGTGAGGTGACGACTGACGGCCTGTCATACTGTGAACTTCGGACAGCGGGCGGTGGGGCGTTTTTACCAGTGGAGCAGGACATTTCTATCACAATCACGGCCAAAGACAAGAACGACAACTCCTCACCGAGCCCCACCCCCACCACTGTCAGCGTGCGCATTGGCCTCCGGCCCCCTCAGTTCATGGAGTCCGTCTACCGGGGCTACACCGAGGAGAACAACCAGCCCCAGCAAATGTAAGAGGAGTGGTGTCGGTGGAATTATCGTTTTTTTTGTTATCATCGTCGTGTTGCAATTTCTCCTCCTTCTTTTGCTTCTTTCTCCTTATTTCTGCAATGTTTTCCCACACCCTGGTCTCTTTCTCACTCTTTCACACACACACACACAGATCACCAGTCCTGCACGTCTTGTAGAGGACACGAACACAGGTCCCACTGTACAAAGTTGTACTGACATCAAGTACTGTTTGTCTCCCCTCATCAGAGTGTACTCGCAGCCAGAGGGCAGTACGACGTTGAAAATAGAAGTCAAGACTTTTCAGGAAGGATCCGTCACCTACAGTTTGTTGGACTCCACGGGTTCCCAAGCCCGTGACTTCTATGTAGACAGCAATGGAATGGTTAGGAGCAGCCAGGTAATTTTTAGTGATTGAAAGTGGGGATATATTAAAACAAAGGCTGAAATTTGAACGCAGTTGTCACTGATTTGAAATTCATGAAACATTATATCAGAGCTGTATATTTTCGTGTTCATTTCGAGGCAAGTACAGAAAAGTCAAATCTCTAGACAACAGTAAGTTACAAGTTTTGCTTTGATTTAATTTTTGTTTTCGTGACAGATGCTAGACTACGAAACAGCTGCATCTACTTTAGAACAGCTGGTGGTCCGGGCTGTACAAACTGTGGGTACAACACAGTTGACCAGCACGGCGTCCGTAAGTACCATCCTGCTCCTCTCGTTCACGTGCACCATTTTCTTCTGGAGGATGGCTTCACTTTAGCGCGGAGTACATCAGTTGCTGAGCGATTCTTACAGGTTACTCATGAAATGTTCGATGATACAGGTCACTCGTGAAATGTTAGATGATGCAGGTCACTCATGAAACGTTAGATGATACAGGTCACTCATGAAATGTTAGATGATACAGATCACTCATGAAATGTTAGATGATAAAGGTCACTCATGAACTGTTAGATGATACAGGTCACTCATGAAATGTTAGATGATAAAAGTCACTCAGGAACTGTTAGATGATACAGGTCACTCATGAAATGTGGGATGATACAGGTTACTCATGAAATGTTAGATGATGAGCATTAATTATTAACTGTGCTGCAGAAATTTCATCCTTTCGCTGAGGTGCACTATCTAGTGAAAAATTTTCAGTTGTGAAATATTGTTCTGCACATAGTATTGACATCTTTCTTATTAAATTTATTATTTTTGTGCAGGTTTTAATTGAAATTCTAGATCTGAATGAATACACCCCTGAGTTTGAACTGTCCCGGTACACGACAACAGTGGCAGAGGACGTGGCTGTCGATACAAGCATACTGGAAGGTAAGAGTTCTGTAACACTGCGATACAGGCATACTGGAAGGTAAGAGTTGTGTCACACTACGATACAGGCATACTGGAAGGTAAGAGTTGTGTCACACCACGATACAGGCATACTGGAAGGTAAGAGTTGTGTCACACCACGATACAGGCATACTGGAAGGTAAGAGTTGTGTCACAGCACGATACAGGCATACTGGAAGGTAAGAGTTGTGTCACACCACGATACAAGCATACTGGAAGGTAAGAGTTGTGTCACACCACGATACAGGCATACTGGAAGGTAAGAGTTGTGTCACACCACGATACAGGCATACTGGAAGGTAAGAGTTGTCACACCACGATACAGGCGTACTGGAAGGTAAGAGTTGTGTCACACCACGATACAAGCATACTGGAAGGTAAGAGTTGTGTCACACCACGATACAGGCATACTGGAAGGTAAGAGTTGTCACACCACGATACAGGCATACTGGAAGGTAAGAGTTGTGTCACACTACAATGCACACTCTCGGACACAGCGTCCAATGGTTTCTGGTGCTTGTCACCAAGCGGTCTTCCAGTTAGTTACACGACAGTTTCTTTAGGAATATCGAAATTCTGTGGCGGAGAAACGGCGGATCGTCTACTCTTTTAACTCGTGACAGTCTAGTGGCTTTCTCACTGGACCTGACTCTTACACTGTGTTACATCACAGAGTCCATCTCTTGATTCAGCACAGCTGGTTCCTAGGAGTTTATTGGCCTAGCCACGGCAATCAGACTAAGCTTCAAGTTTCAAAGTTCCATGACACACGGCGGTCATCCCGGTGCATAGCGCCAGCAAGTCTGTAGAAGGTCTGGCGAGTTTTCCATCCGCCTAGCCGGCCTGTCCGTTGGGTCCCCCGGGTCTGGCCCTTGTGTCTCACTGTCCCTTCCTCGGCCCTTCCTCTGGCTTTTTCTTTTTTCCTTCTTTCTCTCTCTCTCTTTTGTCCCTCTTCTCTCCTCCTGTGTGCTTCCAGTGTGGGGTTTTAAATGCTGATGCTGTCCAGCTTCCAGTAGCTTCCACCAATGTCAAGGGAACTATGGTTTCCGTCATAATCCACTGTTTACAGTCACGCCGTCCACCATTTCCTGGAGGGACATACCTGGCTGTCTACCAGCCAGGCGTGGGTATGTTCCAATCAAGTGGGTTGGTTTGTCTACCTGTACCATGACTGCCAAATCGGGTTTATTTGGTGACGATAGGTAAAATCTATTAGTAACTACTACAATCGTTCTAGCTCCTGCCACTTACTTTGCAGTTTTAAGTAAAGAACTTGTTTTGACAGAAATAATGGATTCCAGCCTGCGTGGCGTGGGGTCTCAATAAGCAATTGTTCTAATAGAGTCTGACACAATAGGCCACAGTCCTTCTCACTACTCATATGAGACTTGAGTTCACATTTAGACCGAGTTCACAGCCGACATAGCTTCTTTTGGTGGGGGGGGGGGATGCTACACGACACGCTAGACACGCATATCGTTACAGTAATGCAGTCTGTGTACGTGTATGTACAAAGTTCTTAGTGACAACACAGTTACGCCGCGTGTGTTTGTATATGAAACATTTCACCAAGGTGAGGACTTCATGAGAATTCACCAGAGCGGTAAGTAGGGGTACCGTCCCCTCACCCAACAACAGGAATTGTGCTTTGAACCTGTTTCGTCCCATTGTCTTCAAGAAGTATCATCTAACACTGTACCGGTCGCTGTGTTTTACAGTCAAGGCCACTGACAGAGACCAGGGAACCAGTGGGCGCATCACCTACAGCGTGAGCGGCACAGATTACTTTTACATCGTCACTGAAGCCAGAAACACATCTTCCGTCGGGATCATCAAGGTCAAACGGTAAGAATGTCGCTGTCAAGAACTCCCTAGTGGTTGTAGTTGGGGTGGGGAGAAGCGCTATTCAGACCGGCTTACTGAGTTAAGGGTTAACGTACCAAGGATGACAGAAGACTCTATGGACAGTATACTGTTTGTAGTATGTAGCTCATTCTATGTGTATCAGAGTGAGACTTGCTTATGTAAACTGCCTCGATGATCTAACGGTTACAGCGTCAGCTCTATTCGAGGCCGAGTGTCGGCCGAGTCATCTGTGGCCTTTACTTAATACTTAAAAATTGGGTTTCTTGCTGTAATAATGTCTTGCTATGTAAACTACCCAAGACTTTAAACTTGGCAATCTAGTAGCTTCCCTGCCAGACACCTGTCACTATAGAGTACTAGGACTGGTTGGCCCGGTGTCAATATAATGTGACGGGGTGGGACTGCAGCCCGTGTTGTGACAGAAGTCCCAGTCACAGTGCGACTCCATTTTTCTTGTCACAGTACAGTACCATGACCCCAAAAGTGCTAATTCTCAATTAGCGATCCCTAACTGCACCTTCCAAACAAACGAGGATTGCATGAGTACAGCATGAGTACAGCCGCCGAGTAGAGACCTACTTGGCACCGCTTGGTGACATTTGTTCCTCACACTGCAGGATGGCCGTTCGCATGAAATCTCGAAAGTCAGCATCCCACGCTGGATTCTACTGTTATCCGGGGAAAGTATGCTTCGACAGAAACAAGGGGGTGGGGGCTGCAGGCCTTGTCTACTGTCCGCACGAGTTGAGGGCTTGGGTTGCCTCGGTCGCCACTCAGTTCTACGCCGAGTGCTTCAGGCCACCTACTGGCACAGCGAGATTTCATTCATTATTACACGAGAGACCTCACTTGCCGCCAGGAAGATGCTGTTTTGGGGCTGCTGCTGCTGTTGTGATGCAGCACCTGTGGGGCCGCACCTCCTCTTAACCCTAACAAGTTTTTCGGTCACCCACCTTTTGTGCTACTCACCGCTTTTTGGGTCACGGTACAGTACTGTGACAAGAAATACACAGTTCTTGGTCTAAATTTGTGTTTCTTTAGCAATACTGTCGTGGTATTGTCTCTGTCGTGTCTAGGGGTATGGCGCTTATGTGTTTTACTCGTCTGCTCCTTGACTAGAGTTATCACAACATAAAAATGTGTCAAGAAGGGGGAAACTAACACTGCAATCGCTGCCTAATTTAATCAATTTCCAATCGGCTCAACCCCCACCCCCTTGCTTGTCACGCGCACAACTTAATAAAAGAGGGCAGCGATAATACACTATTCTATTTATTTACAGTTACAACAGAATATTTCACTACACAAGGAATGATGCTCCAATATACTTCTACTGACATATGTAGAACAATCACTCGCACTCTCATACATTCATCCAAGCTACGCTATACGTATCCACACGCATACGTTATTGACCGGGTTATGAATTTTACCGTACCGATACTTCACTTCGGTAAACACAAGAAAACTTTATCTTTTCCGTACTAAAACCTCTCTGAATATGACGTCACGTGGACGTCTTAACACACAATCAGATCGACCGACGATCACACAAGAAATAACCGTTTCTACAAACCGACAAATCAACAAGTTTGATTTACTATGGTCTAAGTTTGTTCCTCTAGCTTTGAGCTACGGTCGTGTCCTACACTGTACGTAAACTCACTTTAACGATGCTGGATAGGAATATCGCAGACGCCACGTCTCTCAGCTCCACAATCACAACACCGGTCCGAAATGCCCAGGTTCCTTTCCTGACAGGTAAGAGTCACCCCTGTTGCAGAAGCACTGCTGGTTCTCTGTCCACGTCGTGGATAATGCCTGCACTCGTCTGTAATACCTTCGTCCTTCAGCATACGGCAATCGGCATACGGCAATCGGCGACAAACATTCGCGGTCGGGTGCCTATATACCCCTCAGCGCGGTCTTGCAAGAACAACCTAGCAGTTCGGGGAGGTGGTCTGCAGTCCGTGGAGGGTGGTTCGGCCCCACCCCGCAGCCGACCCCCCCCCTCAGGGTGACGGGTCAACCGGGGGACGGAGTGCGGGTTCCCCTCGCTCTTAGCCTGACCACCTTCCTCACTCCACCGCGCACTGTCTCCTGGCTGTTTTGTCGAGCCAATCGGGTCGCCCGTAACAATTTGCTCTACCTCCTGATTGGGTAGGCAACTAGACGCCGGAAAAATCATAACACTTACCATGACCCCTCAGACCACCCTCCTCCCCATTGGTCTGTTGTTCAGGTTCCGAAAGTCAGTTTGAATTGACCAGTGGGCGGTGTGCACATGCACGGATGGGCCTTACCAGGGTTGCTTGCTGAAGCTGTTTTGTTTGAAAGGTCCAGTTAGGGATCGCTAATTGAGAATTAGCACTTACTGGGTCATGGCAATATTTGCGATCTGGTAAGTTTGTAAAAGTTATTCACTT
>SMGT01005190.1:0-13486 GCA_004794575.1 Lanistes nyassanus
GGCGGGACAAGAACCTACGTCACCTTCTAGTTCATTCCAAACTCGGTACACGCACCCCCTCCTCTCTACCCCCTGGCACCACCCCATGCAATGTCGCCCGCTGTCACACGTGCCCATACCTCAGCGCCACCACACAGCTCCACACGCCAAAACCACCTTCAACATCAAGCGCCACTTCACCTGTACCAACAAAAACATCATCTATGCCACCTCATGCACTCTGTCCCACTCTGTCCCACTCTGTCCCACTCTGTCCCACTCTGCCCCACTCTGTCCCACTCTGCTCTACATCGGCGAGACGGAGCGCACTCTCAGCGAGCGTTTCAATGAACATCTCGCTGACACGAGACACAAGAGAAACACCCCAGTTGCAAGACACTTCAACATTCCACCACACACCCTAAACAACTTGAGAATACTGTATGTGCTTTCTGGCAAAAGTCTGGAGACTCTAAAGACCGCAAGAACATGGAGTCCCATTTTATCTCCCTCTTTGGCACTTTGGCCCCCACAGGACTTAAAAAGTTAACCTCTTCCACCCAATTTCCTCCCCTTTCTCCCTCCTGTCTCCCTTTGTAACCACCCCCCCCCTAAGCTCTTTTCCCTGACCCTCTTCACTATCCCTTTCACTGGTCCCGACAGCACACACCATTCTATTGGCTGTAGTACGCCTCGCCACTGATTGGTTAACACTCTCCGCTTCCTACACTCTGTCTCTCCCCCACATTCTCTTTCTATTCGTCTCTAACATTGGCCTCTCCAGGACATTAATTAATGCTCTGCATCCTTCTGTCATTGTTAATTTGTTTGTTATCCTTTCACGCTCTGTTCACTTATGTCTTTTTCTTTGCTCACATTTGTTATTGTATTAACGTAAATGACAAAGGTTACTCATTACAGTGTTGTGTATTATGTCGTGTTGTGTGTATTATGTCGTGTTGTGTGTATTATGTAGTGTTGTGTGTATTATGTCGTGTTGTGTGTATTATGTCGTGTTGTATGTATTATGTCGTGTTGTATGTATTATGTCGTGTTGTGTGTATTATGTCGTGTTGTGTGTATTATGTCGTATTGTGTGTATTATGTCGTGTTGTGTGTATTATGTCATGTTGTGTGTATTATGTCGTGTTGTGTGTATTATGTCGTGTTGTATGTATTATGTCGTGTTGTGTGTATTATGTCGTGTTGTGTGTATTATGTCGTGTTGTGTGTATTATGTCGTCTTGTATGTATTATGTCGTGTTGTATGTATTATGTCGTGTTGTGTGTATTATGTCGTGTTGTGTGTATTATGTCATGTTGTGTGTATTATGTCGTGTTGTGTGTATTATGTCGTGTTGTGTGTATTATGTCGTGTAATGTGTATTATGTCGTGTTGTGTGTATTATGTTGTGTGGTGTGTATTATGTCGTGTTGTGTGTATTATGCCGTGTTGTGTGCATTATGGCGTGTTGTATGCATTATGTCGTGTTGTGTGTATTATGTCGTGTTTTGTGTATTATGTCGTGTTGTGTGCATTATGGCGTGTTGTGTGTATTATGGCGCGTTGTGTATTATGTCGTGTTGTGTGTATTATGTCATGTTGTGTATTTGTTGCGTTACGCAAGGTTTTCTTTCAGCGCGACTGTTCTAAGCACTGTATCATTTTTTTTACATAGTATTGCATCCTTTCATTCATAGAATTGTTGACACGTTAGTGACGCATAAAGTTTCGTAGGAATAAGAGGAAAGACGTCATTTGTTCTTTAACAAAATCGCGTATGACTCAGTCTTCAGAAACCAATGGGCAAATGTTAATTTGGTCGTCCATGGAAACAGGGGAAACATTGGGGGAGGTTAAACGGATTTTGGCAGTTTTGGTCTGGAGATACGGAAGAGTCAGACGTGTTACTAGTCTGTGAGACTTGTTAACGGTTTTCCAACAGTACTAGACGCGCTGTTAATGTAGGATCATTGTTCAGCGGTCACTGGAAGGAACTAGACTTCTCGTATAGACTTAACTCATTCAGAAAAATAGCGTTGTGGAAAGAAAGTGTCGAGAAACGAAATAGTTGTCTCGTCGCGAATCCATCATCAACGGTTAGCCGTACGCTATACGTTCTACTATGAAGGCTGCATCCGTGTAGCTACATAGCAAGCTATTGTAGTGATTCATTACTAGCCGGGAGAAGTACTTTATGCTTCTGCAGCATGTGTCAACTTTTCTCTGTCTTATGAAGAAACATAAGATAATGTTAAATCTTCAGTGGTGTAAGGTTTAACGGACGAGTTACCAGTATTCATCACCGTGAACCTGTCTCTCATTGTAAACAGTCTAATAGTAGACTGAGAGTGTACAGTCAAACGGACCCCGTCACTTGTGGAAGTGAACTTTCTTCATAGATAAAAAATCTATGGGGTATCAATTGTGTTACCTTGTGACAGTTAAGCAAGGACATCTCAAGGTCTAACGGACTAGCAGTACGATACATGGTTCGTAACCAGTGTTCCTGACACCTTTGGACAAGCTCCATCTCCTGAGTTCTTCTGGCACGGTACGACTGGACTCACATATCACCTTTGACCCTGCTACAGACTTTTCTCGGATCTACGCTCGTCAGTCAGAACATTTGCACTTCTACGAACTGCATCTTACGTTTCAACCATCCCATCTTGTTCGGACTACTTCTGCGGGCCATTACCTGATGAGAACGATTTTTGGATTAACTGTTCTGTTCCGGTTTTGGATTAATTCATTTCCCCGCAAGTAGTCTTTTGCGTTATCACGCTATTTCATATGAATTTAATTGTATGCTAGTTGCATTACACATTGTTCAGACAATTGTTTCGTGTCACAAACTGTTGCTACCACGCACATACACACACACGCACTGTTACGTATTTGTTCAACTGCACCTTTCTTTCCTCAGCTTTCATTTCTAATGTTCATAGTTCAATAAATGTGTTAAGTTATCTGATCGTGTACCTTTTGATTGAAAAGGTGAGGGTCTGCACTAGGCGTATGCATTTCGTATTTCTTCCCTAGAATTCCAGCACACCCCACAAAACGTTACAGTATTATGTCGTCTTGTGTGTATTATGTCGTGTTGTATTTATTATGTCGTGTTGTGTATTATGTCGAGTTGTGTGTATTATGTCATGTTGTGTGTATTATGTCGTGTTGTGTGTATTATGTCATGTTGTGTATTATGTCGTATTGTGTGTATTATGTCGTGTTGTATGTATTATGTCGTGTTGTGTATTATGTCGAGTTGTGTGTATTATGTCATGTTGTGTGTATTATGTCGTGTTGTGTGTATTATGTCGTGTTGTATGCATTATGTCGTGTTGTGTGTATTATGTCGTGTTGTGTGTATTGTAGGCATAGGCGCCCAAAGAGGCAGCCATCTCAGGTGAATTTCCAAATCACGCATCAATATTTACAGCAGAACTCACAGCAATACTTGCTGCTTTTCATATGATAGGTATAAACACACCAAACCCAAACTCAGACAGAGAAAAGCTATTTGTAATTGTTTCTGACTCGCTGTCGGCACTGCAGCCGATTCAAAACCAGTCATCAGAAAGATTAGATTTAGTGTACAAAATATTATCTCAAGTGAATACACTACACAATAAAGGCATAAGGGTAAGATTCCTCTGGGACCCGTCGCATATTGTCATAAAAGGTAACGAAGAAGCAGATCGACTAGCTAGACAAGCGATAAAGCCAAACCCTAACATAAAGCTTATCCAAATAAACACGCCTATTTCAGCAGAAGAAAGGAAAATAGGTATTAAACCACCAATCAAACTAAGATGGGAAAAGACCTAGAAAAAAGAAGCTAAATGAACAAGAAAGGAAATAGAAGAACTACCGAGTAACAGTCTAATATTATTGAAATCTACTAGAACACACCAGGCAAGAATAAGCAGAATGAGATTAAATGGCGAATACCACATGATGTACAAAAATCCACTAAGTTGTAGCTGTGGTGAGAACTTTAACACATCGCACGTACTGTTCCTAAATAGCAAAGAAAGGGGAAACCTTAAAGAAGAACTAAACAAACATAAACTAGCACTAAATTTGAATTCAGCCCTTAACCCACCCAAAGATCTTTGGCAGCACATACTTGAGCTCACAGTCCAGGTAGTAAATAGCCATCCTGAAGCAAGACACATCTAAAAATAACTTTAAAAAATTAAAATCAAAGCGTCATTTAAAAGGTGAGGGAAATATAACCCTAACCAAAAGGGAGAAAATAAGGAAGATGCAACGTCTAGCACTTAGGGAGAGGTCAGTAGGAAACAGGTGGAAGCACTTTCGCCTAAGCAAACTGCAACAAAGGGCAGTGAGCAGTGGGGTGATCGAGGAACCGTGTAAGGTAGACCAGGAGGAGGCGAGCGGCCAGCCTGTGGGCAGCACCGGCAGTGGCGGCTCTAAATAAAGCATGTAGACGGCTTTGACGAAAACCTGCCTTTGTTGAGGAGGGAGAGGAGAGAGGAAAGTTTGCTGAGCGAACCCCGCCATAACATAGGCAGGCTTCTGTATAGTTTCAGGAAGGAGCTGCGTTTCTGTCATGTGAAACAGAATGCAGTTTACAATGTGACAATAATCCAGCCCGTGCGCAACTCTCGTCGTGACACAGAGAGAGAGAGAGAGGCAAGAGCGGTGGAAGAGAAACAGAAACGGGGTGGAAGTGACGACTTACACGTTACATTCAGACGTAGTTTCTTCTCAAAGGAAAATGGTGCCTGTGTCTTCCACACCAGCGTGGCATTGACGTCATGCCGAGATGCCGGTGTTCGTAGCTGTAACACCAGGGGTTTAGAAGAAATCGAACAGTTCTGTCCGTCCTGGGTTTCACTTGAGGTATTTTGTATTTTGTAAATCACTAAACACAGTATTCTGGGTGTATTACTGGGGCTGTCGAGTCTCTCTATGGTGATGTAAATAAAAGTCCCGTCGGTTATCTCCGTGCCGGAAACATCAAAAGGTATCTGGATCTGCCTGTTTTCCGCCACTGTGATGACGTCACCAATGAGCGTTGGAAATGTGAAATTTAAACCTGTTGAGAGTAAAATTGTATAAACTGTACATTTATGTACAATCATATGTACTTGTATATGTACTTATATGTACTATATATCTTTTATGCGTATCTTAGCTATTAAAAATAGCTGGGAAGAGTTTACTTTCATAACCATGTACACCCCACTTTGAATACTTCCCCAGGATTATACACATTTCATTACTTTGAACTGGATAAAGCATCTCTAAATTTCCCACGGTTCATTCCATCCTTTTTTTATTGCAAAATTATTCGGTATTCAGATTAAAATTTCCAAATTTTTTATCTTTGTCTACCATTGGTATTTACTGTACACTTTCGATGTTCTGAAACATTTCTACATTTGTCTTGCACGTCGTACAGTTGTAATAAATAATACAATAATGTGAACAGTTTTTCTTAAGCGATAGCAGATTAATGCTAGAGAGGCTAAAGTTTTCTGTGACAACAGTGCGTGCGAACGTGGTTATGCAAAGAAGCGCAAGCAGATCTCGCGTCCAAATGCGCGAGATAAGCTCTGAGAGCTTTCTCTGTGCGTGAAATCATCTTTTAGCAACTACAGTAAAATGTCTTTTGTCGCTGTTCGTCGCAGTAAACTTGGTTTGCAGTCCTTCAGAGTCGCAGTTCGTTTGTGTCACATCTCTTTTCACGAGTTAAAAATTAAAATAAAAAATGTACATTGGCGTGACTGGTCCGTGCAAGCATTTTTAAACAAGCGGCAAATGAAGACATAAAACAGAATTACTACAGGGAAAAACATATTAAATTAATGTAGAAAATAAGACCGTGTCTGAACAATTTAGGTGTCAATAAAACATCGAACACGTAAGAAATACAAATGCTATAGACTATAAATAAAACATATATATATATATATAGGGAGAGATTTGCCAGAAACAATATTTACGTCAGCTGTATTTTACACGAAACTTTCGTGTTAAAAAAAACTAAGGGTAAAATAAACAAAAACAAAAAACAAACAAACAATAAACTCCACCAAACTAATACAATGACCGTAAGAAACATTAAACAACAAACGAGGACCGAGCGCTTAACTTATCAATACAACTGTGTGAAGACTAGGTCGTTATAAAGAAAGGGATGGCAGATCTTTTTTCTTTCGACCCTCTCTTTGCTACGTGTTTCGATACGGTAAGCTCCCTTGGTCGCATGCGTCTACATACGGTTACTTGGAGCGTTTCAAGTACTTCTTGTTGTATTGGTAGTAGTAAGAAAAGTTCATAATAGTTACCTGAACCAACAGCAGAGATCAGCAGCAACGTTATCCAATGACAAGAACGAGCTCTGAAGTTTTGGACTGGTTTCATATTTAGATTTTCATCACACATATTTTCAAGCTCCTCATTACGTACACTCTGGTTTGGAGATTCTTCAGGACTCCATATGCAGTTCCAATACATTCATCTGAGTGTTGCACCCTGTCTTCCGTTGATACTTGTAGTGTCGCTTCTTTTCTCTAGCAAACTGACAGCAAAGCAGATCCTGTCGGAGTGTCACAGCCACATGTACTTCCCAGTCGTGTCTCGGAGTCAGAGGGCGTCTGCTGTGTGTTATACGGACGTGATGTCCGGGCTGGTCTGGCGAAACTGTGTCTCAGTTGGTGTTGATCGAACTGTCATCCACCGCTCTGCATCAAACTGTCATCCACCGCTCTGTATCAAACTGACATCCACCACTCTGTATCAAACTGTCATCCACCGCTCTGTATCAAACTGTCATCCACCGCTCTGTATCAAACTGTCATCCACCGCTCTGTATCAAACTGTCATCCACCGCTCTGTATCAAACTGTCATCCACCGCTCTGTATCACACTGTCATCCACCGCTCTGTATCAAACTGTCATACACCGCTCTGTATCAAACTGACATCCACCACTCTGTATCAAACTGTCATCCACCGCTCTGTATCAAACTGACATCCACCGCTCTGTATCACACTGTCATCCACCGCTCTGTATCAAACTGACATCCACCACTCTGTATCAAACTGTCATCCACTGCTCTGTACCAAACTGTCATCCACCGCTCTGTATCAAACTGACATCCACCGCTCTGTATCAAACTGACATCCAACGCTCTGTATCAAACTGACATCCACCGCTCTGTATCAAACTGACATCCAACGCTCTGTATCAAACTGACATCCACCGCTCTGTATCAAACTGACATCCACCGCTCTGTATCAAACTGACATCCACCACTCTGTATCAAACTGTCATCCACCGCTCTGTATCAAACTGTCATCCACCGCTCTGTATCAAGCTGTCATCCACCACTCTGTTTCAAACTGTCATCCACCGCTCGGTATCAAACTGACATCCACCGCTCTGTATCACACTGACATCCACCGCTCGGTATCAAACTGACATCAAACGCCCTGTATCAAACTGACATCCACTGCTCTGTATCACACTGTCATCCAACCTTCTGTATCACATTGACATCCACTGCTCTGTATCAAACTGACATCCACCACTCTGTATCAAACTGACATCCACCGCTCTGTATCAAACTGACATCCACCGCTCTGTATCAAACTGACATCCACCGCTCTGTATCAAACTGACATCCACCGCTCTGTATCAAACTGTCATCCACCGCTCGGTATCAAACTGACATCCACCGCTCTGTATCAAACTGTCATCCACCGCTCGGTATCACACTGACATCCACCGCTCGGTATCAAACTGACATGAAACGCTCTGTATCAAACTGACATCCACTGCTCTGTATCACACTGTCATCCAACCTTCTGTATCACATTGACATCCACCTCTCTGTATCAAACTGACATCCACCACTCTGTATCAAACTGACATCCACCACTCTGTTTCAAACTGACATCCACCGCTCTGTATCAAACTGACATCCACCGCTCTGTATCACATTGACATCCACTGCTCTGTATCACATTGACATCCACTGCTCTGTATGACATTGACATCCACCGCTCTGTATCAAACTGACATCCACCGCTCTGTATCAAACTGACATCCACTGCTCTGTATCACATTGACATCCACTGCTCTGTATCACATTGACATCCACTGCTCTGTATCACATTGACATCCACCGCTCTGTATCAAACTGACATCCACCGCTCTGTATCAAACTATCATCCACTGCTCTGTATCAAACTGTCATCCACCGCTCTGTATCAAACTGACAGAAGATAGCGTGTCGTCGATAAGTTCTCTTTAAAACTTGAAGATGCCGGCTACTGTAAAGTAAGAAAAAAACCATTTTTTACTGTTTCCAAAACTGCACGTTTCTATAAGAGACTACAAGACTTTAAGAAGTGCTAACAACAACAACAACAACAACAACAACAACAACAACGACGACGACGACGACGACGACAACAACAGACCATAAAAATCCTCCAGTGTACACATCTCTTCTAGGTGTCTACATCCACTTTGATTTTTTAAATATTTTTTGAGTACCCACATGTGTAGACAAGTAAACTGTGTGCAATTTAGGCAACAATACAACAACAACAACAACAACAACAACAACAACAACAACAACAACAAGAAAGGTCCCAAAATGTTCATTTAGCTTAGACTATTAATATTAGTGTTTAAAGTGTGAATGACCGGGGTGCGTTCGTCTCCAGACCTTCAGCCAGTTGCATAGCTTTGGCGTAAGCCCTTTAATTAGTCCAAGTATAAGAACGGATTTGCGTAAAATGTCGGTTGCACAGCCCCTGACTAAAGAAAATTTAGTCAGAAAAACTGGCGTTAAAGCCACCGATCTGAGGCGGATAGCTGGAGAAAGGAAAAGAGGAGAAGAAATGGAAAGAAAGCAAGGACAGGAAGGGATGTGGATGGAGTGAATATATCTTAAGTTATATTTCTATGACCTGGGTTAAAACCCTCTGACTCGAAGTCAACACGGAATCTGAAACTGAGCCAGCCTCTGTAGCGGTCCCAATCTTAGATTCACACATTTTAAATTTGGTCAAAGATAAAAACTACACCAAAGGTAAACGTCAGCTTGAGAGTGACATCATTTCCTTTTATTCCCGTTCACATATTGCTCTGGAGTTATTTTTCTTGAGTAAAAAAGACAACGGGTATTTACATTTCAGGTTCCGTTTTAATATAGCCAGCGGGATGCGAACCACTGATCTCACTCCTCGGAAGCGGACGCCTTAACCACAGTGGATATGAGAACACCTAGCGGAGATTTGTACAGAGAACGATGGTTCCGGTCTGTTGTTGTTGTTGCTGTTATGCACGTGTAGTCCCTTTTAGGAACGTGCCGTTTTGGAAACAGTCTCAGGTATAACTGGGCTGGGTTGCGAACCACCGACCTCCTAGCGAACAACTAAACCACTAGACCACAGAGGCGGTCTCGGGTAGGAGAGACTGCTTTAGCGTCTGAGACAAATTCAAATTTGTATAGACTATTTGAATTACAGAGTTGAAACCAAAAACTTAGAAAAAATTAATTAAACTGTCTTTCATCTGGTGCATTTTGGTCTTTCAACTGTTGATAAGACTCTCGTCAATCGAAATTCATCCTGATTTAGCATGAGTTATATGAATTAGAGTTATGGTCAGTGCTTTATGTTTATTAAGTCATTTTTCTTCGAATCTCATCTGTGGACCAATGCTTCAACATAAAAAATAGGTCGTCTTTTGTCACCTTCTCTTTGTTTTCTCCAGCTTAAAATTAATTTGTTTTCCCATTAACAAGGGACGTCTCCTTTGGCCCAACAAAAAGGCTGTGAGTCTGTGATCTCTCTGGATGGTTTCATCATTTTTTGATAGGCCGACCTTATCTGTACGACTAGTCGTGCGCTTTCGGCTTGCAATCGATGATTCCGAAACACGTGAAGTGTGGATGGCTCGTGCTAGATAAAATTTAATTGGAAAATTATTTACGAAGTAAAAATTTGGAGGCAGTTTCTGCCTTTACTGGCTGGTAAGCACTACTACAGTTGTTACTGATATAAACGGTATGTCACGTTTTGGGGTCTGGTGAGTCAAGGAGATTACCCCATAGATTCCAGGTGTGATCCATCCTCGACTCTCCGGCCCTAATTAAGGTCCATTATCCCTTGTTCAAGCCGCCATCTAGCCGCTCACGTCATCACCAGCCCAGGTTAGGTTCTTGTTCACACTTATGATCAGGGGTGCTGACTCTAGAAGCAAGGGGCAAGGTGTTACTTACCCTGAGACACAGCTGGGAAAGGGGCAGTGCAGGTGTAAGGCTGACCAGGTGTGGTTTAGTTGTTCAGGGGAGGATTAGGTAGCTGGAGGAATCCAGTGACGCGTAGTATCGAGCAAAAAGGGCTTTGATGTAGCCGATGGGTGTAAACGACCAGGAAGGGGAGGGGGTAGTTGTGTCCACACTAGGTGTCCACTTAGGGGCGTGTTCTACTAGTTGACACGGGGTGTGGCTTCTACTGTCTCTGGCCTGATTGGTTGAAACATGTAACCGCCTTGTTGACCACGTGCGTGTGAATGAAAGAATCTACGGACGAAAGTTGAGAATAAAAGGACTGGTTTAGACAGTCGAATTATCTTCTGCCCAAACATCCTGTGAGAGAACGTCTTCTACCCAAGTATCCTGTGAGAGGACATCTTCAGCCAAATCTACAGTGAGGGCTTCGTTAGCCTGAACTCCTGTGAAGAAGAGCTGCTGTGGGGAGACGTACGTGTCTTGTGGTACAAGTCTGCTGAAGGCTGAAGGGTTCAGCTGCAGAATTTGAGGTGTCTCGTTCTGCTAGACGTGTGGAAGTCTAGCAGCGACAGCACGTGGCTTGAGTAGACCAGTTGCATAGCGCAAGGGACTCTGTGAGGTTGTGTGATACCTCCAGAATGGGGTGTGACTCTAGCACGTGCTCCTCTGCTGTGGGAAAAACCTCTACCTGACCGGGCGGGAGAGGACTGCAGAACGTAAAGGAGGGAGACCGAAGACCGCGGATAAGACAACCGTCTGAAGCAGGGGGCGAAGGTCCAGCCTTACAAGGAGGCTGTCTGTAACCGAGCTCTTTGGGTGAGCTCAAGGGGCTGTGTGTCAGCCTGTGGGAAACGTCATATCCTCTGTGGCGTGTGTGATCGTCAGCATCGAAGTCTGCTGTTACGTGGAGATGTTCAAGAGGTCTTCAGGATATCTACTGGTAAACATATCCAAGGAAGGAGCGCTCCAACGTACAGACTGTCGTGCGGACTGTAAGAAGCATTCGGGAACGAGTGTTGTGTTCTGTGAGTGTTGTGTATCACGTGGTCATTCTTTTTTCTCGTAAGAATAGGCGAGATTGAGGTACGTGTTTGTCATTGTGTTTAATGGCGAGGCGGGTGATGTAGATTGGTATCAGATGTAATAGTAGACCTAGCTCAAACAGAAGGAAATTGCGGGAGCCCTAGAGTTGAAACGAGTTGTAACATATATTGTCTTGATTGTAAATACTCGCTGTTTCTATCAACAATACATTCTTCTTTTTTGTCTTCACTGTATTACGGTCTTTTGTTGTTCTTTATGGGAGACTGTAGGTGGTGGGGGCTCGGCCATATGATTAAGAAATCATATTAATTCATTTTAGTAATACAGTGATAGTTCCACCTACGGCTATGTCACAGTCTTGACGGTGGTCGTGTGAGGGAGAATAGGAGACGACCCGTCAAGAGCAAAAAGAAATCTCCCTACTTGTGACACGGTAATTCGAGTGTAATCTGTACTACTAGACCCCTAGTACATGTACTTCCTGTTTACTGCAGCTGTTGTCAGACTGTCACCGCCTGCACACGTTGTCAACACATTTTATAGGCTACTCTCTAACGTCTGAGGTGAGCTTGTGCCACTGTTGGCAAAAGTGATGCTTCTAGTTCTGATTAGTGACACAGAAATAGTCTGATGTGTAGTACTTTACGTGGATGTGAGTGCCAGGAACAGACTTGGGGAGGGTTACCTGTGCCGTAGTGGATGTGGTTCCAGCAGCATCCTTTGAAAGCATCGTACAACCGTAGTCCTATTCATATATTTTCATTCATCGATCTATCATATACAGTATTGTTGTCCGAAGCTTTTATTTACCCGAAAATTCGACCTCTCATGATCGCCTGTGCATTCCCTCTCCCCGAAACGTCATAATCGCAGTCGTACGTTCTCAGCACACATCTACAACCTCCCCTATCAACGCACTTCGCTAACCCCCAACTCTACGCAAAGTTTTAAAATGCGGCGAGGAGAGAGAAAAAAAACGATGTTGCAATCATGAGTTTGGAATCCGAACGTTCAATTTAAGGACTGACCACCGAGTTTGTTCGTTATAATTATAAGAAGCTGCTTCTAATTGTCTGACAACCAATAGAGTCGCTTTACAGGTCACTGCCAAAATTTGACCGGTACGTGTAATTTTAGCACCATAACATTATCGATCCTTGGTCGTACAATAACAGCTGGTCGTGCGGATAGAATGTACACCGCCAGCGCACCACTCGTGAGTCGTGCGGATAGGAGAAGCAGAATGTGTAGCCAGCGCACCACTCGCGCGAAAGATTGAGCGCCACAGCGAACAACCACGTAAGCTATTTACGAACGAACTTTCCGAAACGTCTAGCGTTTGTGTGGTGGTCACGACCCACACTTACGCTTACGTGCGCCCCTACGTACATCGTAACTGTACACCACCTCACAACGAGGTGTGACTCGCACCGGCTCGCACATAACGCCAAACCTCGCCAACGAGAGGAGAAAAAAGATGGCGAACCGATTTGTTTATAGGCGTATATGCGAAACTGTGCTGTTAAGCTTGCTGAATAACACAGTAAAAGTGTCCCTCACTTTTTCAAGCAAGATTCTTATTTCATCTGCTGTGAAATTCTTCGCCCTAGGGCAGCGATTGCTTTTGCTGTCGGCCATGCTCGAAATTGTTATCTCTGTGGGTTAATCCCATCGTCACGTGATGGTGTTTTCGACGGAACCCCCTCTTCTGCTAAATTTAGCAGTCTTACGACTGACGTTTGTACACCTCGGTAAAGGGCTTCCTACACTTGCAATGCTCTCAACGTTGAGCGAAAACATTTTCCGAGCATTCTCCGTACACGGGCGCATGACACCTGCAACATTTTACCAGCCAGATCGTCACATGATCATCACGTGTTCGCTCTAGGGGCTGACAATAGTAACACAATGGATGATCACGAACAATTTATTCTGACCGCTGCAGCTTCTGCGACTGCATTTATTTTCGCCCAGCAGTCTGAGAAAACAAAATGGAAAAGACGAATGTGGGTTCCACAGTGCATTGCTCGTCGAAACCAGTTGGGAGCATACGCGTACGCGTCTTCTACAAGAATATCACTAAACGACTCCACCGAAAGCAGACGCTTCTTGCGAATGTCGCACGACAGTTTCGTGACCCAGCCGTCTCGCAATCGACGGGTAAACTTCCCGTA
>SMGT01005192.1:0-16506 GCA_004794575.1 Lanistes nyassanus
GCTCGCTCGTGCTCTGCCTACATGGTTCGTCTCCCCATTGCACTCTGCCCTTCATCTCTCACTTTGCCCGGTCCGTAGCCCACTTTTATCGGGTAGGACGCGAACCGCAACGGGGGCACTGTCCGGGCAAGCAGCAGCAAGCCGGCGTACATGCCGTGAATGCCAAAATTTGTTTCTTACACACACAAGACTTAAGATTAAAAATACAAAGAATATATGTACACGAACATGAAAATATGCGATAAATAGAGTGCGTCTGCTCTTCCTGTTAAGATGTTTGATGAGTTTAGTATCTACTGAAAGAGTAATTCGAGTAGAATCCGAATATGTTAGTTGTTAGTATCTGCAACTCGCGGTAAAAGGACACAGTGCCTCACAGCCACGGTTCGCTGGGCACCACTCGACCTGGGCACCCCCCCCCCCTCGGCGACGCTGTGGCTGTGAGCGTGGTGGGCAAAACCGTCTCCGTGATGGCTGCCACCCATCACATACGAAATACCGAACAGCCACGAACACAACGAACAGCCACCGAAATCCATGGTTTTAAGTCTACATAAAAGGTTTTAAAGGTATATCAAGCATCAGAATGCACTTTCTGAAATATTTGATGTATAATGTGCCAAACATCGACAGTTGAGTAGGTACATTTTACAGATCTGCTCTTCTGCCGTGTATCATTCCATTTCGAAACCCCAAAAAGCCACAATTCGACCGGTATAGCACGTGCGAGAACGGATAAACTATGATCAAAATATACTTTTATAAGTTTATGATGCATAATATACCAGAAAAAATCACAGAGCTTTTGAAGGTATGTGTTTGAAATGTCATCGTATCCTTGTCTGTCGAGATGCACGAATAGCCAAGAACAGCAACCCACAGCCATCAAAAGCTACGGTTTTAGGACTAAATAAAAGGTTTTATAGAATGCACTTTTATAAGTATTTGATGCATAGTATGCCAAAAAATGACACTTTTTTTTAAACTCCTGTAAAGATTTGTGGCTTAAATTTTATTGTCTTTTTACTGGTGTTTGTCCCGCACGTTTTCCCTATTTTGATCTCTCTACTCGAACACCGCCAGTTTCTCACATAGCAGAAGTGAAGATACCCGGTTGACGTCATATGGGGAGGGGGCATAACCGATGTCACGTTTTCCAGATACATGTTCACAGAGTTATCTTTTTGCACTTTTTATAAACGTCATACTGAAAGTTTACCTCGGATTATGACGTTTTCTTGTCATTTCCCATGTATTAGTGCAGTATAGAAGGGTTGTTAGGTTTGAATGTACACTCTCTTTAAGGCGTCCGCTTCCGAGGCGGGAGGTCGGTGGTTCGCATCCCGGCCGAGTCATACCTAAGACTTAAAAATTGGCAATCTAGAAGCTGCCCTGCCAGACGCCCGACACTACAGGGAACAGTACTAGGACTGGTTGGCCCGGTGTCAGTATAATGTGACTGGGTGGGACTGAGGCCCGTGTTGCGACAGCGGTCCCACGTGTGGCAGCACGTAAACTTTGTCTAAGCAACACCGTCCTGATATGCACACAGTTTGCGGCTGGACGCAATCCCCCCCCCCCCACCTCACCTAGCTTTTCACTGAGTGTACCGAGCTTGTTGGTAATGCTGCTCTAGGGATAGTGAGTGTGAGAAATAGTGAGAGTGAGAGAGAGCTAGAGATATGGCGAGCGTGCGAGCTTGGTTGACGGTTGCTTTCTTGGTCGGTTTTATGTGGTTGCGTGTGGTGTCTGGATATACTCTGTGATACTGTGGCTATCTTCCTTGTTTTTGTAAAGCGGATTGAGCCCTTCGGGGGAATAGCGCTCTATTATTATTATTATAGGAGTGGGACTGGATGAGACCTTCAATTTTCTGTGGGCCGGCATACAGATCAAGCATTCTCCTGAAAAAAACCTTCTCTGCATTGTTCCTATAACTTCTTTTCTGTTGATTATATATATATATATTAGGAAACTGCGAAAGATAAGACAAATCTTAATTTTTTTAGGGTAACGGAATACGCTACAAACACTAAGAACAACGAATGTTATAGTGTTATTAGATCGAAACTCAAAACCTTATAAAGTAAAACATTTAGTGGAAAGACAAAATATTTTGCGTGAGTTTAAAAACACGGAGTTAAGGATTAAAATCTTTAGCGTGGATTATAAACAAGCAAATGTGGTGAGCCGGATGTTGGAATCAGGTACGGCGCGAGCAGAGCCCAATGGATCCACGGTGGCACAAAGTGTAAGCTGCAAGTTGTGGATCGACCCGCCACTCGGGATGTGGGGACTATAAGGGTTCGCGGCAACGTTTTCTGTTGAGTTCAAATGTGAGTTTGGGGTTAGGGTTAGGCGTTATTGTCCAGCCCATAAAAGTAAGTTTCTCACTTTTAGCTCCCGGTTTTCACCGATAGAGAGTAGCCAGTCACTTGCCTACTGACCAGCCTCCTCAGTGAAAAGGCAGGGTACTCATCATCATCATCATCTGTCCCGTAGCCGTGGCCGTTGGGGCACCACTGAGGACTTGGCAACCAGCATCTTCCATTTTTGTCTGTCTTCTGTCATTCTCTGGTTGATCTTGTTGGTGTTGGAGGTATTTCTCACATAGTATCCTCAGATTGAAGATCTGTTCGGTTGTGCTGCGCCCTGCTCTAAACCCTGCTTGTTCTTCCGCGATAATCTTTTCAGCTTGTGGTTGTAATCTCCTCAGTATAATCTTCAACATAACCTTGCTTGGGTGGCTGATCAGGCTGATGGTGCGATAGTTTTGGCATAGTTGCAGGTTGCCCTTTTTAGGAAGTGTAACAATCAGTGACCGGGTCCAAGGTATGGGCCATTCACCAGTCCGCCAGATCTTGTTGCAGATTGTTGTGAGGGCACTGACTATTGCTTCTCCTCCGGCTTGGACCAGTTCTGCTGGGATGTTGTCTACTCCAGCTGCCTTCCCCTTTTTTAGCGATTTGATTGCTGCCTCCACCTCTTCACGAAGTATTGGGGAGTCATCTAGGTTGCTTGGTTCTGCAACATTAAGTACGCATGGGTCTCCCATGACTCCATGATTGTACAATTCTGTGCAGTATTCTGTCCATCGGGTGAGGATTTCTCGATGTTCACTAAGACAACTTCCTGCTTTGTCCTGGATGGTTGGTACTCGTCCTTGTTTTGTGCCTGTCAGGTTTTTCACTATCTGGTATGCCTTCTTTGCGTTATTCCTCTGCAGGTGGCTTTCGATTTCATTGCACTGTTCTTCTACCAATTTTTCCTTTGCCCTTTTCATGCGCCTTTTGACCTCCTTGTTGACTTCTTTGTATTTTGCTGCACCTTCTACTGTATTTTTCTTGTTTCTCAATTGTCTTCTTTTATCGCACAGTTCAAGGTCATCAGCTGTGACCCAAGGTTTCTTAACTGCCCTATGTTTGCCTAGGATCTTGTTGGCTGTTTCAGTCACTGCCGTGTTAAAGGTGGTGATCAGCGTGTCCACATCTGTGTTGTCTTCGGCACCGGGGATGGTCAATGGTGCAAATTTTCCCCCTATCATTGCTTGAAATTCTTTAGCTATTTCTGGCTGTTTTAGTCGTTCGAGGTCAAACTTTAGCCTGGTGTCTTTCGTTTTGTTAACCTTTTTCAGATGAAGCTGAAAGGTCATCATGACCAGGTCATGATCGCTTCCAATGTCAGCTCCTGGAAAGCTTCTTGTTCTTGCAGCTTTTACACTTGACCGGAAGCGCTTCTGGACCATGATTTAATCAATCTGATTTTTGGTGTTTCCATCAGGAGAGTGCCATGTCCATCTTCTGGATGCTTTGTGGTGGCCGAGGGTGTTTGCCAGCAGGAGATCATTATAACTGGCAAATTCCAGAAGCCTTAAGCCTCTCTCGTTGGTCTCTGCATTGGAGGACTGGCCACAGGTTCCCTGCCAGTTCTCGCAGGCGTCTTTTCCCACCTTAGCATTCCAGTCTCCTTGCACAACGATGATGTCTTTCTTAGGTGTTTGATCTACGACTTCCTGCAGCTGATCGTAGAACTTGTCTACCTCGTAATCATCATGGTCTGATGTTGGGGCATATGCTTGTATGATGGTGATGTTGAATGGGGTTGCCCTCAAACGAATCGATAGGTGTCGACTCGAGACTGGCCGGCAGCCCATGGCACAGTGCACGATGTCTTTGTGAACAAGAAAACCGACACCTTGCTCATGCTTGTCCCCTTTGCCACTGAAGTAAAGCCGATGTCTATCATCTGTAGCTGTCTCCCCAAAACTCTTCCAGCGTACCTCACAGAGTCCAAGGATGCTCCAGCTGTACCTTTTCATTTCATAGACAAGTTCTTCAAGTTTTCCTTCTCCTCTGTGTTCTAACATTCCATGTGCCAATGGTGATGTTGTTTCTGGCTCTTATTCTTTGAGGTGGTCCACCAGTAGCATATTTTACACCTCTCCCCTGGTGGGTGACAGAAGGCGCGGTCCTTGTTAACCCGGGCGACGACCGATCCGGTATGGTATTGGTTGTTGTCCTCATGATGAAACTTGGGCAGTTAGGACCTGACGGCGCCCATCCCTCTCCAGGTCCCTTAACCACAGCCGAGATCCTCCAACTAGGTGGTTCGCCTTGGTCGTGAACGCGCGGCGTTGAACTTACTTGAAGCTCTTAGCCTGGCCGGTGACTTCCACAAGGAAGACTTTCGCCCTGGGCTGCCGTATTAACAGCACGTTTTCTGTTAGGGTGTCCTCCCTTAGCCTTTATCTTTCCCAGGATTGCCCACAACGCAGTGGCAGACTCGTGGAGGGCGGGAGCGTCTATTTCCCGTGCAATTCTAACAGAAAGTCCAAGGACTGCCCACTGCCCACAGGGTACTGGCCACGGCCAAGTACAGACATACAGTTGTACAGGGTACATAATACCTGTGTACAGGGTAAAGGTGTGCTTGCTCATTTCAGCCACGTATTAGGAGGACAGGATGCAAGTGTAATCTAATATATTCCCTGCAGATCTTGTTGTGAAAGGTTCTGCGTGTCGGTAATACATCCTGTTGTTCAAGCACTGCAGGTAGAGTTTGTGTGAAGATCTCACATGACAGCTAGGGGTCGCTTTTGATCAGGTGTGCTTGGACGGGGCCCAGGGTTAGGGCTTAGGGTTAGCACTAACTGTAGTAGTAACTCTAGTTACTACAACTCTAACCCTGAAGGAGCCAAGAGCGTTAATTGCATATACTTATTCTCTGCAATCATAAGCGTGTGTGGGCGGTCATCTGTATATGTGCCTGTATATAATCGTGTATTCACGCGCACATGTGTATGCGTGAGAGAGAGAGAGAGAGAGAGATGAGAGAAAGAGTGAGAGGTCCACAAACTGTCAGACCACACTGTATTTCTCAGTTCACACTGGGTCTATAAGGCCCACATTGTGTCTCTCAGTTCACACTGGGTCTACAAGACCCACACTGTGTATCTCAGTTTACACAGGGTCTACAAAGCCCACACTGTGTCTCTCAGTTCACACTGGGTCTATAAGAACCCCACACTGTGTCTCTCAGTGTAGGCCGAAAGACACTATCACCACATACTTTATCTCTCAGCCCACAACATGTCAAAGCTCACACAGGGTCTATCAGCCCACAAAGCGTAACACAGATCATGCAGTGACTCAGCCAACACAGTGTTTCTCAGCAAACACTTGTGTCTCTAACCCACACACGTGTCAGATCTTCACACTGTCAAACGTCTTCTATAGCGAAATGCTTATGGTTTGCCATAAACGTGTGTTTGAGTGTCCGCGATAATTCACTGCCTGGTACTGAAGTCTGACCTGGTGTGTTTAGCGCCAACCCGGATACAGTGACGCAGGCATACCACAACAGCGGCCGTGCTCCGTGCTGTGACAAGTCAGGAAGTGTGAATCGAGCTGTCCCACTGCACGTCTCCTGCTGTGCCGCACGACTGTGGCTGCACTGACACAAAAAGAAACTTCCTGTACTTGGGACGACAAGACATGACACTTCACGACAACACGAGGCGGTGACAGAATAAAAGCGGGTCGCGTGACAGGTAAATAATTAAAAGTTATGGTGTGACACTTCATAATCAGACACGTCTACTGGCTGTGACATGTAGTGTCATGCCCGTGTGTGTAAGCCTATAGTAGACAGCTGTTAGCAGTACATGTCTTAGTGTAAAACTTTAGGAATGCCGTCGGTGAATGACAGGAGTGTAACTAGAGAACTATGACAGTGGTTAGACTTATTGTAATCTAAAACGGCCTGGTGTGGCTAGCTATGATGTGTGGTGAGGTAGCTATAATGTATGTTGAGCTAGCTATGCTGTGTGGGGAGCTGTCTATAATGTGTTGTGAGCTAGCTATGATGTGTGGTGAGGTAGCTATGATGTAAGGTGAGCTGTCTATAATGTGTTGTGAGCTAGCTATGATGTGTGGTGAGGTAGCTATAATGTATGTTGACCTAGCTATGATGTGTGGCGAGTTAGCTATATATGGTGTGTGGTGGGGTTGCTATGATGTATGGGGAGCGGCAGTGGGTTTATCCCGGAGGTATTGTGTATTGTTTGACGTCACGACCTAATGGTATCGACTTGTTTCTAATGTAAGCAGGTGGCTACCCTAACCCTCCCCCACCCCTGTCCTCCTCTACTCCTATCCATACCCTTACCTATCTCCTCCCCTAACCCTAACGCACCCCAGCCATATGTCCTCCTTCACCCCCCTGTCTCCTCCTCTGCCCCCACCCGAACAAATTTTAAAAACTAGAGAGAAAACGAAAACAGGGGAACCGAACAACCGTGTTTTTGCTGCTAAAAGCCAGTTATTTTACCATAGTACTATGCACAGTGACGTACGGCAGAATCTGCTCGTTGTATCTGTAAGAAACTGCTCACACATGGCCCGTTGTCTTGGAAACACCGTCCGCAGTCTTAGGGACGTCACACAGTACACGAAACCTTATCACCTTTATTGAATTGGCTATGTACGTGTGGCAAGCTGGAAAAAGTGGTGAATCGACTCGGGAAAAATAAAACATGGCTGAACGGGTACCGTAAAAACTCACGCAACTTTACAATGTTTCAATGCTTTTCCCCCCTAGTTAAATAAACATTCAAGTACTATACATGAACCCTTTTCTGACGAATATCCCAGATCCTCTAGGTGCAGATGTCCCTAAGGTGCACTAGTTCCGATGTCTCTCTGCGTGTGTGTACACAGTTCCAGCTCTCATTCTGTACACAGGTAGCAGCTTGACCACTGTGTGCTACAGTCTTCACCCTTTCATCATGACAACGACGACAGAAGCCAGCGCGCCCTCCCTGCTGCACATCCCAGGCTGTCGCGCCTCGTGTGCTGTCGGGCTGGTCGTGTCGCTCGTCGTGTTTCTGGTCGTGCTCGTGGTGCTGGTTGTGCTGATGGTTGTCCTCTTGTGTCGTCGGCGCCGTCGTCTTGCTGAGAGGCGTCAGCTCCAGGAAGAACTGCGCATGTGCAGAGAGACCCAGGCATGCGCCATGACCCCCGAAGTCTACCTGCGCGAAAACCTGGCTTATAGCCACGTGGGCGACTCCGTCCCCCCACCCTACTCCCAGCCAGAGGAGAGGCTGGAGTACTCAAAACCCCCCAGTGATCACGAAGACGACGACCCGCTGCTGGAAGCGGACCCGCCGCCCACCTACGAGGAGGCAACGGAATTTGTGTGCACTGTCCCCCTGAACACGGAGGCGGCAACAGACACGCCAACAGGCGCAGGCCAGCAGGACTTGATCGACCTTGAAGACTTGTCGCATGCACAGGTCACTTGCGCACATCACGCTCTGCGCCCACCGTGCATGCACGCGAACTCGCTGACCTTCGAAGCCATCATTGAGGCGAACCCAGAGGACCTGGGTGATGAGATAAACGGTCTTGTTCTAGAACCCTGTCGTGAGTACAGACCTGTGTGATGATCTGGCAAGCTAGCTCAAGACATTCACCGGATATGTCTTCACGTCCGGCGTGTGCGTGCGTGCGTGCGTGCGTGCGTGCGTGCGTGCGTGAGAGAGAGAGAGAGAGAGCCTATTACAATGGGGTGAGAACACAAAACAAGGTGAATGCTGTCGAAATTTCACGTACGGCACGGCGACAGTCCAGCAACTACACAGGACAGTAGGGCAAGTCACGGGCCGTACGGAGACAACTTCCCGGTGTGCAGCGAATCAACCATCAACAAGCGAAACGGCCGTGTCTACACAAGTCACCAGTCAACCAGTCGGGTGTAGGGTGTGAAGTCATTGAAAATAGTCCCAGGACAGTGGCCACAGCGCGGCAGATGACGCAGCAGTGACAGAAACAATACCAAAACAATTTTTCGGTGGCCAGCCAGTAGGCGAGTGTCTACAACCCTTGAGCTGGAACATTGATGGATTACATAGAAAACTTTCGGACAGTGAGTTCCTGCGCTGTATTAGAAATTTTGACTTAACGCCGAAAGCTTTGACCGAAAGTGTGAATGCTTGTCAGCCCCAGAGAAAAAGCTGAGTCATAGAGGCAGGAATTCGGGGGCAGTTATGTTGGTAAGCAAATGCTTTATAAACAAAGTGAAGCTTTTAACGCGTGACTGTGACTACAATGTAGCAGTGTTAGAAGACAAAGAAGTGTTTGTGTGCAACGTATATTCTGCCTTACGATTCTCCATATTACTCACACTTTCATGCAGACAATTTGCCTTATTTGTAAGCATTGGAAGAACCTTTGACTGTGACAATTAGTGTGAACGGATGCAACTTCATTTTGTGTGTAGATTTTAACAGTCGGACCATGTTCAGTGTTGTCGTGGAGAGGAGGTTGCTTTGGTTAGGATTCCCCCTCCCCCCTCGATCCTTGTTGTAAAAAAATAATAGGCGTGCTCTACGTCGGGGGACACTCCTTTGAAAGGCCCACTAGGGGCCTGTCTGCTGCGATAGGAAGTACTTCCCCCCATCCCAACCGATGTCCCTACGTAGCTCTCTCTCTCTCTCTCTCTTGTCGTCACACTGTCTCTTCTCGCTTTCATCCTTTCATTCAATTTTCCATATCAACGGAAACCAAAAGTTTAAATAAATTTTTGATAATAAATACGTGGTTAAATTTTCCTGTTGAAGCTTTAAGTTATCATCTGCTGGCTTTTTCTAGGGAATACTCATCGGCAATATTTCAGAAGTATGAGATGGATCAAAGACACTGTAAACAGGCGATATTCAATAGATCTGGTTCTTTCTCAAATTTTCAGATTGTAAACTACAGGTAAAATACATTCATTCATTCCGGTGTTGTTGTTGTTGTTGTTGTTGTTGATTTGGGAGGGAAAGTGTCCTGCACTGGTGGAGGCTGTGTGGTCCCGCTGGCTGGCCTCTCTCCTGGCGCACTGACGATGGCTTGAGTAGCTGGATTTGTGGAGTTTTCGCTGGTCAGACCTACCGCTGCTACATCCCTACATTCTTTTTATCTCTACCACTGAGGTGCTACGTGTTATATTGGTTTACTTTGATATAGTATGTTTTTATTTACATTCTCCCCTATTATACATCAATATATTGTGATGGTGCGGGTTCGTTCCGCAAACTTTCTCCTCTCTATCTCCTTCAACAGCGGCAGGTTTTCTTCCAAGCCCGCTACATGCTTTATATAGAGCCCCCACTGCTGCTGCTGTCCTACATGGTCCGTCACCCTGCGGCTCACTGCTACTTCACTGCTTCACTACATCTCCTCTCTAGTCCTCCTCCTGCTTCACCCTACTTCAGGACTTTTCAGCAGTGGCGGTTCTAAATAAAGCATGTAGAGGGCTTGGAAGAAAACCTGCCGTTGTTGAAGGAGAGAGAGAGAGAGCGAGGGAGAGGAGAAAGTTTGTGGAACAAACCCGCATCATCACAATTGGCACTGCGAGCAGGATATATCTCCTCTCTCTCCTTCTTCCCAACCTGAGCAAGGAACAGCGGGGCCAGACCCCTTTACCCCTATCGGCCAGCAGAGAAGCCGTGGTGCCAGCCCGGGTTGTCGTCATCGGCGGGGAAAGGACCATCACCAGGTACCGACGTAACGGGGACGCGATGACGCACATGCTAAAGAATGGGCGGCAGAGGTGCAGCGTATCACCAGGGCAACGAGGTCTGCGAGGGCTGGGGGGTTCAGGGCGTGTCACAACGCACCTGGCCGGCAGTGCAGGGAGGAAGCTGCTGTACCATACCGGCGGAGGGACAGACACTGCAGAAAAGTTCTTGCGCACTGTTGTCCATCAGGCGGTGACTGGCCGGCAGGGTTTCATGGGGCCTTGCAGGTGAAGACCTCTGCACCCACTTCGTGGACGGGAGGAGGCCAGCACATCAAGGACACGAGAGACAAGCAATGGACGCTGCATGCCTTGCTGCAGATATGTCTTCGCCACCTCGGACCGAGATTTGGGATTTACGGATTCAGCACAGCATGATATCAACACCATTCGGACTGTTTGGTGCACACATATGCCTTTTGGACTTACCCCAGCCCAACCACCTCCCAGCGACTAGTGCAGGCGGTGAGGTCAGAACCCCCTGGACAATTTTGCCTGGTGTATTGGATCGATTTGCAGGACAAATCTTGTACGGACCACATTGCAACATTGCACATCATTATAGAACAGTCACTGGAATGGCAGTCTCCACTTTACACAATCTTTGTAGACTTTGAGAAGGCCTTTGACAGTGTAGATGGAGAGGTTGTCTGGAAACTAATGGCACATTTTGGGATACCACCAAAGCTCATCTTCATTATCAAACAAATTTACAACAACTCCACATGCCAGGTTGTGCATAAAGGAAAAATGACAGAGCCTTTTGAAGTGCGGAAGGGGGTGAGACAGGGCTGCATGTTGTCACCGACCATTTTCCTGCTGGTATTAGACTGGATTATGAAGAGCTCTACACAAAATGCCAACACAGGAATCCGCTGGTCCTTCACTAAAATCCTGGAGGACCTAGACTTTGCAGATGACGTCAGCCTCCTGTCGCACAGACAACAAGATGCACAGCAGAAACTCACACGTCTGTCAGAGGCAGCAGCAAAACCTGGCCTCAAGATCAACACCAATAAAACAGAAACCATGAGGATTAACAATCAGCAGCAAGACCAAATCCAGCTGCAAGGAGTTGACATCAAGGACGTGGACAAGTTTGTCTACCTGGGCAGCGTAGTAAGCAAGGCTGGAGGAGCAGACGAGGACATCAGGAGCCGCATCAACAAAGCCAGCATGCCTTCAACACCTTACGTCCCATCTGGAACTCCACAGCCCTTTCACAACAAACCAAAATCCGTATTTTTAACACCAACGTGAAAACAGTCTTGCTTCATGGTTCGGAAACCTGGAGACTGACCATGACAACCACAAGTAAGCTCCAGACCTTCATCAACCGCTGCCTCCGAAACATCCTGCACATCAGATGGCCAGAGAAAACTTCCAACATCAGCCTATGGAAGAGATCAAAACAGATCCCCATCGACCGAGAAATCAGAAGAAGAAAGTGGGGCTGGATAGGCCACACCCTCAGAAAGAGCTCTGATAACATCACAAGGCAAGCCCTTGACTGGAACCCACAAGGGAAAAGAAAAATGGGCCGGCCAAGACAGACATGGAGGAGGTGCACGGAGGATGAAATGAAGGCAGCCGGATGGACATGGGCTCAGCTGAAGAAGACCGAGGTACCCAGGCTGAGTACTGCCAGCAATCCGTGGCTGTGACACGCTGTCATCTTATAGCGTGCTGTGTTAGGCTCACACTTTAGACATTTCTATATCCTTCTGATTCTCCTCGATTTACTCTTTCTGTAGATATCAGACTCATCACACGTCTTAATAGACTAGATCAGTTTGGAGGCATATTTCTTATCTTTATCTATTCAACATAGTTAAACTGCCTTTTAACGTAATGATCTCTATTTCCTTTTCGCTTTACTTAACTTTCTTTAACACTAACAGGAAGAGCAGAGCGCACACTATTCATCACATATTTTCATGTCCTTGTAGATACATTCTTGTATTTTTTTTTATTCTAACTGTTGTATGTGTAAGAAACACAAAATGCGGTATCCGTCGCACTTCCACCCGCTAGCTGCTGCAGTAGCTGGTAATGCTTCCCTCGCGGCCCGCTTTGAAGAAAACCTGGCTTTGTTAAATGAGAGAGAGAGAGGGAGAGAGGGAGAGGAGAGGAGAAAGTTTGCGGAACGAACCGCACCATCACAATATTAAACACGAAAGGACGGATTTTTTTATAGTTCAAGCAATCATCAATGCATCAAATAGACGGAGGGGGGGGGGGGGAATGTGACAAGCTCAAGAGAGTTAGCTAGATCTGGTAGTACATAATAGAACGAATGTTCCAAACTGCCGGAAAAAAACCAGGGTCATCTTGGGTGCGAGTACCAAGTCGCCGGTTCTCCAGAAAACTGCGTGTATTTCCACCTTACACGCTCCAAACTGGGAAATTTCCAGTCGCACTAGCCTTGGGGGCTTCGATTAAATAACCGTTCGTAAAGCCGGTTAAAATAATTATCAGAGAGAACCCGCAATACATCCGTTTTTCTCAGCTCCGTTCGAGTGCCTGACTAGCAACTACCTTGTTTTTGGCTTGCCCAGATCACGTGAGCAATCTACAAGATAGGATTGGTTAGAAAGCGTTTGGTGGAATTGGGCACGAAAATAGGGCTAAAATCGCGCATGACTTTGTGCAAAGTAGGGGTTGCTTTGCAGTGGTCGTTGTCGTAAAGAGAGTAAAATAGATCCCAAAAGCGCAGGAAAATATTCTAGGTCAAGCGTAGTGCACACAGAATTGGCGGGAAAGTAAGAAGGCGAATCCTAATTATTATGATCCAATAGAGAAATCTTTGGCTGTACGAGAGAAAGTTTCAGTGGAAGACTGCCTAATGTTGTTGAAATGTTAGTGAGTGAAATGTGGCAACAGTGTCTTGACGGTGCTTGAGTGACGCACTTGGTAGCCATGTTTCTTGTGAGGAAAGCACGAGGATGAAGGGACGGTTTCATGACAAGTATCCATCGTGTCTGATAAGTTTGGTTTGGATGAGGTAATATCCCTAATAGCACACTCATATAGGGCCGATGTCGGGCGGACGTGTCAGGCCACGTCGGGCGCATATCGGCGGCGCACATCAGTCCTACGTAGGCAATGAAAATGGGATTCGCGTCGGCCCTACGTGAGATCCTATATCGGCTCGACGTCGGGAGGATGTGGGGAGCATGTCCGCCCCAGATAGGCGATGTATATCGGCCGGACATTGGCCCGATATTGGTATTCTATATTCTATGGTATTCTATCGGGAGGATATGGGTGCCATGTAAGACCTAGATAGGCTGGATATATTATATATAGGTTCAATATAGGCTTCCCACATGCATCCCACTTACCCCAGTGCACCCCCCACCCGTTTCATGCTTCCATATTTCTTAGCGTTCCCTGCAAATGTTCTCTCTCTCTCT
This sequence comes from Lanistes nyassanus, assembly GCA_004794575.1. NCBI lineage: Eukaryota > Metazoa > Mollusca > Gastropoda > Architaenioglossa > Ampullariidae > Lanistes > Lanistes nyassanus. Next base: position 13,479 of record SMGT01005192.1, read on the forward strand.
CTCACACACACACACACAGAAATACTAGTTTATTTCAAAACTCTTTTATTCCATTGTTTGGAATGCAGTTCAAAAATATATACCGATACATTTTTATGGTCCATCATTTCTTTTAAATAATAGGCTGAAAACTGTGCAGCACGTCGCTCAACATTGCAGTTAAATTTGTACAAAACTTTGGCTTAAAAACCAGATTGAAATATAAAACAAAAGCAAGTTTTCAATGTACAATAAGCCAAATCTATGATTAGATGACTGTTGTGATTAGATGACTGTTGAATGTCAGAGCTCAAAGGCTTCAATCGACTGGGATGGCCATATTAGGCCTGAACAAGTATAAAAGCATCAAACAGAACAATTCTCAAATAAACACTGTGAATATACAAATATTTAATGTAACAGAGCAATGGTTGTCCGCAAAATCTCCTGTACAACCCCCCTGAAAAGATTGTTATAAAATGCTTTCAGGGAGTTGTACTAGGAAATATTGTGTATAAGAAATAGTGTATTAAAATAGTGTAATTAAAATTGTAAGTCTCGCGAGACCGCGACCGGAAGTCTCGTGAGACCGCGACCGGGAACATTTCCTTTCCGATTGCGCGGGAAACATGTGTTGGGGTCATTTTCATTGACGTCCTGTGCCTGTGCAGTTTCCACTCACAGCTCGTGGTCGTGTTTGTGCAGGCAAGTAAATTTACTTTGTTTTTCAGTTGTAACCGGTCTTGGTACATTGAAATGTTTTGAGAATACAAAAATACAATGATTGTAGGGAACTGATTATTGATTCTTTCAATATATGAATACTTCGGTTTTGATTTAAGATCTAACATTCAGCTTTGTGTAACAGTAACTGGCTAGGTCGAGAGTTAGTAAATTGTGACGTCGTACAGTCACGAGAATTTATGTGGAATCTTGGATTTGATTGCAGGGCCACGTTTTCTGGTTCTTTTTCCTTCCTTTGTTTATTCTTTATTCTTTATTCTTTTGGGGTTCTTCCTTTTTCTTCGTCATTCGGTTCATTTCTTCTCTTTCTGTTATCCATTTTGGTTTTACCACGTGCGCGGGGGCTGTGTAGTAGGAGTAGTGTATCGAGTTTATGGTTGAGGAGAGCGTTAGCTAAGGTGATGTGTTGCAATTGCGTTTGTGAGAATTCTGTTCATGTTATATTTGATGTCTATGTCTCAATGTTAATAAATGTCATGTTTTGTTGCTATCACGCGTCTGTAGTTGAGTAGGTTGCAATTTGGACGCCTGTGTGAGTGAGTGCCAAAACCGGGATTGAGCCCACGATAAATAAATTCTTTTGGTAATTCCAACGGCGCACACTGGTAAATTTGGTCTTTGCCACTTGGGCCACGTGTGTGCCGGTTACACTCCTAAAGGGAAACTTAAGAGGGCCACATTAAGCCAAATACTAGTTTATTGCAAAACTTACTTTTATCCCAATGTTTGGAATGCAGTTCAAAAATATATACCGATACATTTTTATGGTCCATCACTTCTTTTTAATAAAAGGCTGAAAACTGTGCAGCACGTCGCTCAACATTGCAGTTAAATTTGTACAGAACTTTGGCTTAAAAACCAGATTGAAATATAAAACAAAAACAAGTTTTCAATATACAATAAGCCACATCTATGACTAGATGTCTGTTGAATGTTAGAGCTCAAAGGCTTCAATTGACTGGGATGGCCATATTAGGACCGAAAAAGTATAAAAGCATCAAACAGAACAATTCTCAAATAAACACTGTGAATATACAAATATTTAATGTAACAGAGCAATGGTTGTCCGCAAAATCTCCTAAAGGGAAACTTAGAAGGGCCACATTAAGCCAAATACTAGTTTATTGCAAAACTAACTTTAATCCCATTGTTTGGAATGCAGTTCATCATGGTCCATCATTTCTTTTTAATAAAAGGCTGAAAACTGTGCAGCACGTCGCTGCAACTAAGGGAAACTTAGAAGGGCCACATTAAGCCAGCCTGTAATCATGCCCACCCCACACCCCAGAAAATCCCTAAGCAGAAGTACTGATCAGCTATGATGTCAGGGTACAGCTTTCTGGCACTCTGAAACAAAAGAAATCACTGAGGTGTTATACAACAAGTGCAATATATCCTATTCAAGACAATAAGGCTGCTTTAGGTTTTGTAGGAGTTGCCCATACAAAATTCTTACTTTGATGCATGGCCATTTATTATTTAAATTGGAAAAGCCAGCTCTTTTAAGGTCAACATCACTGAAAAAATAAAACTATGCACAAATATCACCTTTAGATTCATAAAAGTTATCTTTCAAAATATGTAGATTACTGCACTTGTGGTAGACTGCAAGCAGCATTTATTACAGGCGTGCCAAAATCTGTCTCCATGAGTTTACAATGCTGAATGGTATCAAAAAATAACCTTATTATGAAAATAACTATATGCATCTGCAAAGAGAGCAGAAGCCCCTCCCTCCAATGTTCTAGGATTTTTTCAGATGGTGTAGATATATGTCCATTATCATCATGTTCATGCCAGGTTAGTTTCATTAGGTCTTTAAAAAGTTGTTTTCAGTGTTTACTTCTGCCATGATGGCCATGAGTACAGATCAAGTGAATGGTTCAATCATTTGACAACTGGACAATTTGAACAAACCATGTGCTGAATGGGGTGATAAACTGACAGTGATAAAAATGACAAATTTTTGTCGTTATTGTTGTCCCCCCCCACACCCAGGAAAATTTTTTTTTGGGGGGGGGGGGGGGGGTAGGGAAAGCAGTATTTTGAAGAACTCTGCTACTAAAATGAGAAAACTCCCAACTCTTGACGATCAACTGTATAACCTCGATCCCACGGTTGCTTTATTTCTCTTCAGATGATATTAAAATGTTTTATTAAATATTATTTTTTCTTACTAAGTTATCCTTAAAAATGATCAGTTTTGAATTCAGACAATTAAAGTATAAAAAATTAGCATTTTGTGCGTTCAAAAAGGTTTTCAACTAGAAGAGTTGTACCAATGTACTGGTTGTACTGGTAGTAC